>JARKHS020034224.1:40000-115530 GCA_030143305.2 Amblyomma americanum | reverse complement strand
CATTCCTCTGCCGGCCTCTAGGGCTGCTGAGATCCTAGAGCATAGGACAAATGGGGCACAGAACGCCAAAAGCCCGCCAAGAATGCATTACAGATGACCAGGATCACATGATTAGCGCGCTGTCACGTGGGCGTAGTATTGGCGGCGCTCTACGGGATTTGGTTCCGTGCGCACGCCGTCCCGTGACCTTGCAACGTCATCGAAACATGGCCATCGATTAGTGAGAAAACTGCCAACTGTGGCGGGTGGCAGTTATGATTGGTCGCTCGGGAAGAAGGCCCTCCGCTGGGAACATGAATGATAGAAGTGAGGTACAATCAAATACTAAAGTGGATGCCGCTTGGCTGGCGTCACCGGAAAGAAGGTCGCAAAAGCTTGTTATTCCTTGCAGCAGGCTGACAGTTTAAGGCACAGAAAGCTTGTATGCACCTTCAGTCATGTTCAAAAGAGGTGAAGATTAAGAATTGATGAAGCGCGGCTAGTTCTGGCAGTTGGTGCATAGTTCATAGAAAAACTTGGAGAAAGGAATGCGTGCACAGGACAACGAAAAACCGCGCACTACGCGTGAACACAAGTACTGTTTAATGCTTGAAAAAAAATATGCCAACATAGCAGGACTTGCAGGTGCACAAGCAGCGCCATTAATAAAAAATAAAAAAGTTCAATAACGTACAGAAGCGCTCGTATCGTATATGTGTGCACCATTGTTCTTTGGAAATTATTTTGATGAAATTTATTCGTTAAAAAATATTTCTTTGCTGACCAGAACTATTCTGCTAAAACCACAGCTTGAAATTGAAATCGGTTTTTTGGGCAAGTAAGCGAACTTAAGTTCTTGGAGAGGGACATTCGTGCAAACATGAACGACGCCTGCGCTTCTTCCGTAGATTGGCAAGAGTTTTCATGTTTGAGTCGGATTATGGTGATCCTCGTGGGCATGCGCGCCCTGTTGTGTCGGCGAATCAGTAAAATCGATTGTGTTCCTGCGTCGTCATGTGTATTAGTCCTTCGGGCTGGCTGTTTTCTTTTCAGCGACGACAAACTACGCAATCATCTCTCAAAAAAAGAACGACCAAATGCGCCATGAAAGCGAAAACAAGAACGAACGAGACTCAGGACGAAATGAGAAAAGAACACTACCCAGCAAAACAGAACCTTCGGTGAAGGTGAGTTCAAGGAATAAGGAATAAGCGTAGCAATCAAACGCAGAGCAAGAATACAGTGAAAAATTTGCTGCCTAGAGACAAGATTTACTGGTTACGTATATATGAAACTGAAGCGAGAGTCTGACTCCTGTCTGCGGCACAAAAAGATGCGCGAGCTTATCGACAAGAACACGGAGAAAAAAAGATGAGCAGCGAAAAGATGAGTGAAATATTCTCCGTGCCAAAGACATTAGGAGACAGAGCGCTCTTTCATTGGCGTCTTGCTGTACGTCGGGAGCAACGTCAGGGCTGACAGCGAAGCAATGAGCGTAAGGCGACAGGCGTTCATGCCTGTGCAACGATGAGAGAACAGCTAAAGGCAGACAAAGAAGTTTGTATCAATGAACGCGCGCTGTCTTATAGAAACAGGTCATTGTGCCCCCTCGGATCTTTTTATGGCTTAATGTATAGTGAGAAAGCCGCCTCCTTCACGAGCTGCTGATGGCGCTCTAGGGTGGCAATGTGACCTGTCGTTATTCTGCCGGATACACGTGTCTCTCTTTATGGTCTTTTTTAGTACAGCTCCTTTTCAGAAAAAGACACATAGTTGTTTGTACCTGTGTGTGTGTGTGTGCGTGCGCGCGTGTCCTCTTGAAAGCCACCACCGACCACAAATCCAGCCGCCTGCACCTTTCGGAAGCATCCATCCCTAAGAGACTCAGGCAGCAGCTGTACGATAAAAGAAACAGTGCGAAAGCGATCAATGTAAAAGCGAAATTCACATCTAATTCTGATACTGCCGAATTGGCGCAGCCCATCGTATGGTCCCCTTTGCGTTCTTCTTTTAGTTTTGCACTTAACAGTTATCGAAATGCAGACGCTGCGTCCGGGTTTGATCCCTCTTCCTTGGGATTACCAGTGGAATATCCAATAGTCGGGCCATCGGAGCCGGTGGTTGAATGAAACTTCAAAAGCCGGAATTCATATGTTCTGCAGCAGCGTGAAGAAACAAAAGCCCGTTTACTTTATAAAAGTCTTGCTTACAGCCGCTGGCACAAACCTCTCCACAACTTGCCCCTAGAGAACACGATGCATATTTTCAAAGACGTTTGTGTTCGCAGAATAGGCCGTGCCAGACATGTTCTCAGCATATTTTTTTTGTTATTCCTCAAGGTGTTTTTATCTGCGGTGATGCTTTGCATTGTTTGTAAAAAAATGCGATAGTTTTATTACTGAATCCGCACTCCTTTGCACTGTACTTTTGCCATTTTTTTATTCTTGTGCATTCGATAACAAACTAGAGGCGCAACGCCATTATTTCAGTGAATCTTTGAGAGTACTCATGATATTAACAGAGCTTACGCTACTTCGCACAAAACTTCTTGCGTATGGGGCGCTTAAGAGTGCAATCAAGATAGCCGACGCTTCTGTGTTCGCGCTCCTGGTATGAAAAACACAATAAGCTAAAGCTAAAACGTGTTCCAGTATAGAGTTGCTGAACTGGAAGACATGTGAGGCCGGTATCTTATTACAGGTATGATATTTGAGACTGCAATGACGCGGGCAGCGTGCAATATATTGTAAGTCGAGAATTTATCGTAGGTTCAGCTGTTATGCTTTTAATAGCCACTAAGGCCATCTATCGTCTTCCCCTTGGGTGCGCCAACTACCAGGTGCGCCTGAATCGCATGACCGCAGACGGTTCTCTTCACGTACTTCATCATAAACAGCGCCGAAACTACGTTCAAGGAAAAACAAGGGCCTCTCGCAATTAATCCTTACCGGAACCAGCTGCGGGCGCTTTATCCCCACATACTTCCCCATCTTGTTCACTCAACCGACTCTCTGCCACCTTCTGCTATGTTTGCCTTACCCTGGAGTCCACTTCGTAATCATACTCTACCCTCAGTTACGTTTCCATCGCATTACACTCCCTGCCTATGCCCACTTTTTCGTGATTTATCCTACAATATTATTAACTCGCCTTGTTTCCTCTGCGTTGCACGATGCACATAAATCCCCGGAAAGAAAGTACGTCGACGCAGCCGCTATACTGAACATTGCCTTGTAATACGTATACCGCAACCTTCCGTTTACTTCGAAATGCTCTCTCGGTTCTAGATTAAAGGTAATAAATAAAAGAGGACGCACGTTGCCTAAATCGTTAGCTTTACTGACATGCTAATAGTGGTCGGGAGTTTCTTGGCGCTGCATAAATGACGCCTCGCTTAATTCATTGCGTCCTATTATGAATACATGATATTTGCGCATATTGCACTGAGAGAAAAGGAATTTGCCCGTATGGGCATAATGTATAACCTGAAATTTCATGACATGGCCTCTTTCCTTCTCATTTATATCTTTAAGAACACCGAACATAATGTGCTCTGGCTGTATAATATACAAGACTGTTACTCGAGTCAAGCGGCTCAGTATTTGAATAATAATTCACAATTGAGCGCAAAAGAGCAAGCATGCTTCATTTCACGATGTCAGCTTCTGTGAGCCCTTAATTTTCCTAGAGCACTTTTAAAATAGGCGACTTCAAAGCCTAACTGTGGCGTTTTAATGAAGTAATTGTAATAAAATCTTCTTTAGTTAGTCAGAAATATTGCTCAGACTTTAAGAAGAGTGTTCCTGAAAGAAATGTATGCACTGCCTTTCTGCCCTTATGAGCTATATTATCATGATAATGGGAAAATATGACATGTCTCTTTATTGATAAAACGACAAAAGACTTCGACTAACTGCGATACCCAGATCTCTTTTGTAGAAATAACTTTTTACCGCGAATCGAACGCTCATTGCTTTTGTACAAGTAAATGGCCAAAGTTGACGTTCTGAATTCGGTTTCAAGTCGCACACGCTTGCGAAAAAACAGGCGAAAAAAAAATTTTTTAGAAGAGTCAGCAAAGAGCAGAATGAATTTCAGGGCATATGTAATAGCAGGGCTATGGTTGTGCGTTGCGCCAATCTTTACATTTCCTTTGCGAGCAGAGGCGGCAGGCACTGCCACTCACGAGGGACATCAATGTGCCTTGAACATGATGTGTGCTTTTCTGAAAAATTAATTATCGACGCAAGTTAGACCTAAAGTCATAAAGTGGATTCTGGTTGCCTTTTGCTTTAAAATGTTTCATGCGTAACACAGCTTTACTGCATGCAAATCAGAAAATCAAATTTCGTCCATGAAAATATTCTGGCTTCAATAAAAAGAAAGACCTACATTCACCTCCATTAACACTGCCTATACATGCTAGGGCGCAAGGCTATAATGGCTCTTCTGAGCCCCTTTACTATGGGGAGATTAGTGAAGTCTAGAAGACTTCGTCCCCCATTCATTCAGGGTTGTCAAGGCAAAAATGAGCCGGGAAACACTCTGTGGACCTGAGTAAGATAGATTGAACATAAGCTAATAGTCATCTATTCTTTGGATCAGAAGCTCAGCTAGAAGCAGTGAGCAAAGCTATAATACCAAACTGAGGCCGTTGCTCAAAAACAAATACGAAATTTCATCATGTACTTGAGCATCATATCAGCTCAGTACACCCTTTGAGCCGCACTTTGCAGCTTAGTCTATATCAGTATGAGCTAAAACTATAAAATATAATGAGTTTGCGTTTAAAATGTATTTAAATGTATGATGCAGCGCAGCTTCATTGCATGAAAGTCTTTTACGTAAAGGCGCCAAAACTAAACGGCAAACAGAAGAAAACAAGACAGGCAAACGTGTATTCTTCACTGTCTACCGTTTACATCTCCCACATTTTCGCAGAAAAAAAAGTTAAACCAACTCGCCTATTAACATCTGCTGAGCATCGAAATCAACAAACTTAGTGCAACTGTTGGCGCAGTACCCCGGTGCGTTTCGATAGCCGCGCTGTTATAGAATTTTTGAGTTCTAAGAGGGGCATCAATCTTTTTAGACACGTTTTTACCATTCAACCTGCGTTCCCAGGGAATGAATAAACCGTAAAATAGTAAGATCGCTTTGATCCTCAGTTGTGCATCATGTATTATTTCGACCTGAAGAAGCTCAGCCAGGAGCAGTAAGCAAGCTTGAAAACTAAACGGAATCCTTTTTTTTTTCATTTTGATATAGAGCTAAATTTCATCAAGCAGAAAAGAGAAATTTCCCCACGATACGGACATAATCTAAGTTCAATACACTGTTTGTTTTGAGATTTCCAGACATGCGGGTCTTAGTGCAGGCCTTTGAATGTACTCCACTGAGAAAGCAGGCGACTGCTCGGCGTGCATTCTGCTTTCGGCAGCCTGCGTCTGGCACCGAGGAAGGTGCTGGGAACCAAATCACTGAGCGGGGCTATTGCAGGAGATCCGCGCGGCGTTCCAACTGCATCGTTCGCCGAGCGTGAAAGAGCAGTTTGCCTGTATCAAAATAAGGAAGCGCGCTCTTTCTGTCGCATTCTGCGAGGCAGCCTTTCACGGAGTTTTCCATTCTCCCCATATCGATTCTGCTAGCTTTGCGCGTTCCCACTTCTTTTTTTTTACACCTTTTTATCTTGCTTCCCCGGCAGCCTTCATCTCGTTGAGGGACTCGCATTCCTGTCAGCGCCGGCTTGCGGGCTCACCGGCTACAGTGATCGGCCTCCCGACTTGCGTGTGACTTCGTCTATTTTTTTGTTGTGCATTGCTCGAAAGAAATGTGTTAGGGGGAAAAAGCAAGTAGAAGAATGCTCTTTACATGTAACAGAAAGGGACCTTTTGCCCACCGACGAAGAAACAATGCCCAGGCGTTTGCACAGTGGCTCTGATAAGAATAACAATTGGTTTTGGGGGAAAGGAAATGGCGCAGTATCTGTCTCATATATCGTTGGACACCTGAACCGTGCCGTAAGGGAACGGATAAAGGAGGGAGTGAAAGAAGAAAGGAAGAAGAGGTGCCGTAGTGGAGGGCTCCGGAATAATTTCGATCACCTGGGGATCTTTAACGTGCACTGACATCGCACAGCACACGGGCGCCTTAGCGTTTTTCCTCCGTGGCTCTGCAATTTACGGAAATAGTACATGAGCTTTGAGTTGGTAAGAGGAGTTCACTGGTTCGGTTAGCTTTCTTAGAAATTCTAGAAAAGTACTGCGTTCGAGCAGGAATCTTCAAAGGGATCTTTCGGTTGTGTGGGCAGGAATGATGGAGATGTCGTATAATATACAGCACTGCAATGTTCGGAAGGAACTCAGACTTGCGCATTTTCATACGCTAGGTTCAAACAATAAACGCTGGAGAAACATGTTGAGGCAAGTGCTTTTTGATGCAGACGTCCAAGTAAGCTGTCAAATTTTATTTGACAAACAACAAAAATAAAGCACAGAACCAGTTTTTTTTTTTAGACCAGAGCACTTAACGCTCCTCAGGCATCAGTATTTGTTGATTTTTTTTGTTTCTTTAGAGATAAGTTGCATGAGTGAGCGCACAATATTACAGTGATAAAACACTAAAACTTGACTTCCCATCAGGCGACTATTTATGTAAACAACGAGAGGGTCAAGTGTTTAATACCTCTTTTTGGGCTAGTTGGTGCACACTTGAATTAGAGAAAACCTAGCGCAAGAACCATGCAAACCACAAGGACAAGCGCTTGTGTCTCGTCGTCGTTCGTCCTTGTGGTTTGCATGGTTTTGGCGCTAGGTTTTCTCTAATTTAGGTCAAGTGTTTGAGAGGGCAAACACTAGCTACAAATCATGAACAGAGATTTCTGAGTGATCTGCCTCGGCAGTCCAGTGAAGAAACTTTATAATTTCATCAATAGCACACACTTTCACAAATTGGACTTTGCCGCCCGTCGCCATTTCGTTTAGTCGGGCGAGATTTGAAGGTTATCACATTCGTGCCGGCTGAAAAAGACCAATGATTTCTTTCTGGCGTGACAGCCACTCCGCACTAAGCATGACGATGCAAATTTGAGACATCTTTCTCTAGCCAACCTATGTATCACCGTCCCGTTCACCAGAAATGCTGGTGCCGCCGTTGTCGGTGTCGGCGTTGTGAGCGAAAAATCACGCTCATGGCTCGAGCAGATATAATCCAGAGCTCAACCTAGAAGGCAAGTGGGCCTCCTATGTCACGTGACCTTGCGACGTCATCACAACCTGCCCACCGGATGATCAGAAATCTGCGCACCGTGGCAGGTAGTTGTTGAATAATGAATGGTCGCTCGGGAAGAACAAACTGGGCCCCACAACGTCCAAAGCTGGGAGCACCTGCCATCGCAGGACAGTGGCTTATCGATTAACCGCTGCACCAATGTGGCAGGAGGGTATGAGGACTCACAGGGATCTGTGCGTGTAAACGACAATCACCTTCTGCACATATGGGAATTAGCCCATTACGCTATCGTGCCATACTTAGGTACTTAGGTGCCATACTTAAGGCTGAGCTTTGATGTCCCGTCCAAACTTTAGTTGCGGCTTTCTTGGGAAAATAATCCACGTTAGAGCAGTTTGATCCGAGTGGGTTATGACTGAAAGGAGCACATTAAAATGGCGTTAGACTGAACATCCCTCACTAGTCCATCCATGTGACCATGCGAAGCGATGCTGGCGTTTTCAAACATCTTAAGTTACAAAAATAATAAGTGCGGTCGCTTCAAGATGCCAGAAAGATTACTTTTTATTTCCGGGCAAAAACCTGTGTTTCTTCTTGAGCTGCCCATATCTTGGTATTATGTGTGATAAAAGCCACAAGCTGGACTGTGGCCAAAATGGTCACGTAACTGAAATGCTCACGTCCTTCATGAATGT
Source organism: Amblyomma americanum (assembly GCA_030143305.2). NCBI lineage: Eukaryota > Metazoa > Arthropoda > Arachnida > Ixodida > Ixodidae > Amblyomma > Amblyomma americanum. The sequence goes on along the minus strand of JARKHS020034224.1, from coordinate 107,626 downwards.
CATGCGTGCTGTGCTTTCTAGCCTGCGCACACCAGCAGCACACAGCGCATTGCAAGTACTGGATGGGCTATATCCGGTTCTTGTGGCTCAGCTGAACTGCGGCCCTTCGGGCTGCGATTGAGTACAGCAGCCAATAAACTCCTCAAGAATGACTGGCCTTTTGCAATATAGACACCCTTTTGCGGCAGCCTTTTACGATAGAGACCCCGCTGTGTTGCGCCCTGAACCCTCACGATTATCGCCCACTAACACAGGATAAGATCCTCGCACCGCGGCTGCAGCAGTCGACTGCTCTCACGGTCTACTACATCATTCGTTAGAGCGACTGGTTTTAATGACAAACTTTGACTGTGCCCCTCACCCATTCTTCATTTCTCTTTTCAATACCCTCATCCCTCCTTTCCAGTGCATAGTAGGCAACCAGGAAACCCTGCTGGTTAACATCCCTGCCTTCCTTCTTTCTCTTTATCTGTGTTCGTGCGTTGATAAGCCTAAAAATGAAAGAAAAAGTTCCATGTGGGTAAGCCTATCGTTTTCATCTCAACCATGGCTAATCGTTTTATTTGACCAGAAATAAATGACTGGGCTTTTCATTGTACTCGGTCATTTTATATTTGCGCACTAAGTCACATTGCGCTAAGGACACCGAAACGTCTTGAGAAAAATTTGGTTGTCACATAGGAATAAAACAGCGACTGTTTGTGCTGGACGCTCATGTCTACGGAGGCTTGCTATACAAGCCTGTATGAATTCTTGGGGTTTGTATTTGTACTTGTAATAGAATTGTATAACACAATTGTAATTTAAATAGTGCGAAATTCGTTTCTTTCTGCGCATCTGTTTCTTCCCCACGTGCATGCAGAGTTGTACAGTTCCGAACTGCTATTGATTCCTGCCTGACTGCAGTTGCCGACGAATTAGCATGACTACTTTGTAGGAAGCGTCAATTTTCCTATACGAGTATACACAGCATTGAGGTCTGTCGTAATGTATAACGTACCAGAAAAGTGATTTATTCTTTCTATTACATTTCATGAAAGCAAACCAAAGGTGCCTTGATGTCATTAAATTATGAGGCAAGCTTTTCGGCTTGTGTTACTGCTGCTACAGTGCCCAATATATTCTAGGCACTATAGTGGTGCTCCAATGATTGAGCTGCACTAGCAACGATTGCGGTTTCATAAAAACCAGTTGCTCGACTCTGCTTTCTGCAATGGTTGGCGAAGTGGCCAGGCTTTGTGATCTGGTCAAGGTTGTTGCGATGCTCCCCCGTCTAGCATGGAGACACCTGCCAGATTAGCCACTGTAACTCATGCCGCAAGAAGAGGAAATATTGTAAATGATAATTGAATTACAATCGCCCAACTTTTCTCCGCGATATTATTCCATGAGTCATTTTTGTTTGGTCTCCTTATTCATTATTTGTAAGAGGCTTATTAAATTCCGAAACGCGGTAAGCAGCAGGGGAACATAATACCTGTATGCAACTTTCTTTAAACCATCGGAAACGTGGTGACGTATTAAACTCAATTCTCCTTCTCAGTTGGATATTTTATTATGCGGCTGCTTTTGTAAGTTTTTCTCTGCCGAAGCCACTATCACCGCGTGCTGGTACCAACTCGTCTTAAAACTTTCAATCTGTCTCTTTACGCTAAGCTCTACCTGATTCCTTAACGCGCACTAACAAACTGCTACATGTGACAGTCCTTTTAACTAACTTGTGTTGGTTTTATGGGGTTCAACTTCGCTAGGAGGGACGCAGAAATGGAGGGTTACGGAGAGTTTTGATCACTTCGAATTTTTTAACGTGCACTGACATCGCACAGTAAATTGGCCTCAGCTTACCTTCCACTGAGAGCATTATTGAATCTTTCCGCGACTGTTTTGGCTCGACCTCCAAGGTCAGAGACACAGCCCACAAAGCACCGCATTATAGTAGGCGTAAACCAGCGAGAGCTATGTCAACCACCTTATGGAATCTCTTCAAAAGAACGTGATGTCAGTCACCGATTAGTTGCCATGGGCCGAGTAAGTCCGTGCTGACATGGTGGAATGAACTTGTGGTGGATCAATATGCTGCAGTAGTCGGGCTGGCTTAGTCGGCGGCGTCTTGCGATATTGGCACCCGCGGCAATTTCGGACGTAACGCTACATCACCGCGTGCGGGTACCAACTCACCTTAAGCCTTTCAACCTGTCTCTTGGCGCTAAGATCTACCTGATTTCTTAACGCGCACTCACAAACTGCTACTTCGACACTCCTGTTATCTAACTTGGTAGTACTTCCGGCGTATATGTGCCAACACCCGGGAAAAACCGAGGTGACCAGAAGATGGGTCATAATGGCACGCCTGTAGGACTTTGGCAAGAAAGGCCGTGGGTACGAGCTGATAGGTTCCGTCGGGCTGTAGTTTCTCTTACACAGAACGCCGTCGCGTTAAGAGAACGACAGTTCGCACGAAAAGACTCGCTGAAGACAGCGCTTCCTGAAAGATACTCAGTGAGGATCCGTAGTTCACTGTCTTCTCGTTGGTGTTGAGTTAGAGAGGACATGGAGATGGCGCCGAGAAAAACATATTCGTCTTCAGGCTCATCTCAGTTGACAGCGATTAGAGCACGAGGCTCACAGTCGGCATCACTGTGCTCCCTTCTAGACTTATCGGCAGCGGTGGCATCGAATTCTTGCAGGCGAAGTCTCTAGCGCACAAGCCGTCCTCAGGGATCTTTCAGGTTCGCGAGCCAACAAAGAGTGGTGGTCACTGACGACTCGGAAAGGGCGGCCATATAAACACGGGTGAAATTTGGTCACTGACGACCCAATTACTAGGCACTATTTATCGGTTGTTAAATAGTTCGCCTCGAACTGAGACAAGTTTTGGCTTGCGTATGCGACTACGATTTCTAGACCCTAATGCCACTGCACAGGAATCGCACCGAGGTCGATAATTCTGGCGTCGGTGTGCAGCGTCGGCGAATTCGTCGAAGTGTGCAAGTATATGGGCCTATTTTGGTGAAACATTTGAAGGCCTGTTGTTGCTTCTGGCGCCAGAAGACGGTTCGGCATCGTTCGTAAGGCGGGTGAGGGGCTCAGCGATCTGGGAGAAATTCTGCTCAAAACGCTGATAATAGGCGCATAGACCCAGAAAGCGGCAGACACTACGCTTATCGGTTGGCACCGGAAAAGCAACGACGGCGGCTGTCTTATCGAGTTCGGGGCTAACCCCTTTCGCGCTCACGATGTGGCAAAGAAACTTCAACTCTTGGAAAGTGAAGTGACACTTTTCAGGCTTAAGGTAAAAACCGAGCAAATAAATTACTTCTAACACAGCACGCATGTGTCTCAGGTGCTCTTCGAACGTGTCGGAGATAATTACAGCGTCATCCAGGCACACAAGGCTGGACTACCATTTCAGATCGGCAAGTATGGTGTCGAGCATATGCTGATTGCCGGAGCCGAGCACAGGCCATAAGGTAGCACCCGGAATTCTTAAAAACCGTCCGGGGTAACAAAAGCGGTCTTTTCAATGTCTCCTGTGTCCCAGGAGGTCTTAGTAAACTTGCCCCGCGTACGTCAACCGTTTGTCGGTACAATAAGTACATCGCCGGGTTTCATTCCATTCAGAAAGCGGAAATAATTGTGCCTAACTTCCCATGGAAGCTTATTTACTTTGGTTCAACATATCTTAGACGTAAGTCTGAAATGACCGGGACTGTTGACCATACGTTCATTCAAACAGCTCAGACCGCATATCATGGCCTTGACGATCTGAAGCGTGCACTTTGTGAATGCCCGGAAAATACCGAGCGCCGGCCATTGCATGAACGCGGCGTTCCACCCATGCCACAAAATCGCTTGCAGATCTCATGAACCACTTGCACGGTGTGTTAACCGCTGCCCTCGTTAGACTCCTAACGCGTTTTCGAAAACTGGGGCCCTACCTTTTAAGCAGGCCGCTTTCATTTCTCACTGCGAACCACTAGCTCAGTTTTTGGTCGATATCTTCGCGATTCTTAAAATCTCACATGTGTTTGTTTACATTTTTCGAGTGCCTGCTTGACTTCAGTCTTTTATTGACCTGAATTGCATTGGTGGTGTCTGTAACTATGGCCTGAGGGATTCAAATCTTCCTTCTGATATGAAACCTGCAACTTACAGCAAAGGTAGACAAGATACAGACCACATATGTTGTGCAAGTGAATTTTGATAATAGCGGCCACAACTTTGCAAAATCTGCGAACAGTACGGAGAGCTGCGCCGCGGCCGCGGTTTGCTCTCTATCGTGTCAGCGAGGCCAGTATGACTGTAGGCATGGCTGCTCGCTCCGGCGGCAGCAGCCGTTTGTTCAGCATTATTCGACTGTACTTTTTTTTTGCTCTTTACATGTGAAATGTGGTGTGTCGAGCGCGCAGAAATGATAACGAAACCTTTGTAGTCGCGTACTTGCGTCAAGCGCAGTATTTTGTGTTAAGGAAACAGCTCTGGGAGGTCCCATACCAACTACTATACGCGTATTGCTTGCGAAGCTAGCGGCAACGTCGCTGCTCGGCATGCATTGACAGCGCGATTTGATTAAATTGTAAGGAAGCCTTTGCGTGATTCGATGTGAGTTGCCTGCCTTTCGGAAGCATGTTTGCTAGACTGGTACCGCAAGGTATATTCTCGTTCTAACCATCGTTCGCCGCACACCAGGAAGAGCGGCATTTGTTCCCAAGGGTCTGTCTTCTTCCAGCCGGCGGGCGGATGGCGGCACCTGCGATCTTGGCCTTACACCAGCGCATCTATGTGCCCTATACTCTATAACCTGCATCGCTCGTCCTGCCGTGCTGATTGATGCGGCGAACGGCCGTTTGGTGTGTATGCCCTGCATAGTTTTGCGCGAATATCGAGGTGCTCATTTCATGGATTACCGTACTCTCTCAAACAGCGTCTTGGCAGTGTCGGACGGCGGCGGTGGGTGCTTGTTGTGCTTGCATTCATGCAGGTGCAGCCGCAGTGATGGTGTGGTAGGAGAGTGCTGTGCGTGCCGGCAGGGGCAGTCTATGCAGACGTTTCCATCAGCCCCGGCGCTGCGAATGCCTCAAAGGTGCTGTCGCTACCGCTACCTCCTCATGGATAATACGCGGCTCGTCGTCGCCGCATCGCCCTGACTGTAGCAGGCAGTGCTTCGTCCTGTGCGAACCTACCTTCCTGGATTATGTCGTCTGATGCCTCAGATGACATCGCACTGGTTTATTATTCCTCCATTTCCCTTGAGCGCGGGAAAGATTTTACTTTAATAGGTACTGTAGTTACTGTCCAATGCAACATGTGCGCTGTAATAAAAGTTTTGCGCGGTATCACTTCTAGTCTTGCTCAATGGCTTCCAGACTGCAGCACGTTCGAGAAAAACTCCAATAAGAATAGGTCACCCGAAAGTATACCTTCCGAAGTAGGCAGAAAATTTCATCAGTTTTCTCAATAAGGCCTAAAAATCTGTAAAGTAATTCTGAGAAGAAACCTTTAAAACCTCCCTGTGGGCATAAAAAACTTTCCCTCAGCACCACGTGCTAATTTCTTGAAGGAACTGAAAAATATTTTCAATGCGCACGAAAAAAAAACTCCTTAGGCGGGCGTAAATAATCCGGTTTTGATGAGATCAACTTAAGTCAATTCGCATAAGGCAATGCTGTACAGGACAAGCGATTTTATGCCTATCTGGGGATTTCTGCGGTCGGTTTGTGCTTAGAGTGTACGTAAACGCCCCTTGTCACCTCTCCTGCGGATTATAGGAAACTTATTCATTTCGTACAAGCATGGTGCGGTTTATCGCTAAATACTAATTGAAAAAGGTACGTAGGTAGTCTAACGTGCCGAAGCCACGTGTAGACTATGAGCAGCGCCGTTATAACACCTGATGATATCCTAGAGCAAGGACATAATAAACGACTTGCGTTTCGCTTGATACCAAACTATAATCACGGCGAGGTTTATAAAGATTTGCTGTTGAAAAGTGAACACGTTTGCTCCGCGAAGACGTAAGAAAAAATAGCATGAGTGTCATTTATTTTTCTTTTGACAAAATATTTCTCCTACGCCTCAAGTTTGTCCTTAGGCAGAGGTGCATTAAAAATTCAGCGCTTCCAGCAACTACCGTGCATAGAGGGCAAAATATAAAAGTGCAGTTTAGCGCCTCCACTAATATTACGGAAGCAGGCAGAACACGGGTGCGACACCAATCAACTGTCGGGCAAAACTCAGAGAAGAATGAAGGCAATAATCTTATTCGTTCGTCCACCAAAATTCAATGAAGCACACTTCTGCGTGAGATAGCCAGGTTATTATCAATCGATCCAGTTTTTGTATTGCGCTGTTCAACGTTTTGTGCACGTAATCAAGGATGACAGCCTTCGATACTTCGCTTTAGCGAGCTTTGCCAAATCAGCGTTGTTAAAATGCCATCGCCCGGTCTGTAATGATATGTGGTACTTTAAGTTCAAAATACTTGTCGTAAGTCACCAGCGATTTAAGCGATTTAAGGGCTGTGTATTGTTCGAATCAGCTGGAAGCCCAAAATAAAATATGTGAAGAACGCCTCAGAAATTGCATGATGGAAGGTGGGCAGCTAATGCATTTAAATACCTACACAGAAATAGCGTTCATCCAAAATGGCAAAAAAGGACTGAGAAACTAACCAGTAAGTATGCAGGACTAAATAGCGAATAATAAATAGCTTTAGATGACAGCTGAAAAACGCAGAGGGTAAACACACGATTAACTCAATAGAAAAGAAGCAGAGTGTAGAGCTATTTCAGAACTTGAAAAGGCAGATCGAAAAGGCAGCGTTTTATGATAACTCAAGTGGCAGTGCGCCACTCTTTGCAGCAAGGTCAGCGTGTCTTAGAACGCGCAGCTCCGAAAACAAATTTAACCAAGAAGGCTACGCATGTGCAGTGCATGGTAAATGTGTAGACACAATTGAAATCTTGTAATCGAATACGGTATCTATCCGTGTGTCGATACAATTACAGTCACTCTCCCTAAGGCCCTAGGCTTACGAGATAACAATGCTGATGTGAATGAATCTGCATTGGAAGTTAGCAGAAAGCGATTTAGAAGATTGGGGGCTCAAAAGTATAGAGGTAGCTTAAGGTTAGAAGTGGAGGATTGAAAATGTATTTGTAGAAAACGGTGAACTTATAGACGGATATATAGCACCGCTACAGAATTATGAAATAGCCGAGCATGGCTACAACTGCCAACACCCCGTCTAAAAGGTGGCGCTCCTATTTCCCACCTGTCCGTCCGTCCGTCCTTGATGAATGCATGGAGCACCATCATCTTAGTACCAACATGAGGATAGACCAGGACTTATGCTGATTGCAAGGGCGCATTCTCTTACCGAAATGAACGCGTAATAATGATGAAAATCTATGCAAAGGAAAAAAAAAACTCAAAGGTTGATCCCTGAGCTTCCACTTCTGCGACTGCTATCACTTACTTGTACGATGTTTCGTAACGAAATGAAATAGAATGAGTCTCTTTTTTTTGGCGCACATAAAAGCTGAGACTTTAGGAATGCAATTATTCTCTCGCTTTTTTTTTAATCCTCACTGGCATTAGATTTTGAGAGTTATTTTCTTAACAAATTTTATTGCAGAAAATCAGCTTTGTCAATACTCTCACATGAAATACACGTCCATTCTCTTAACTATAGAACGTCCGGGAATGTTTACGAGGTTGTAAAGTGAAACTACTCAGCAGCTATAACAGGTAGCCTCAATGAAATTGCAGTACTGATATAAGTATAAAAACTTACGTATCTGCGCTTGGTTTTGTTCTGTTCAATACACAAATATCAAAAACCGCTTTATTTACCACGTCGCCCTTAACTTTAACATATATTAATTCTCTTTTATGAAAAACCTTCATTTCCGACGTTTCCATCATATATTTTTTGCCTTTACAATTTCCAACCTCATCGTAATAGGACTGTGAAGTGCAACCTACAGCAGGTGTTAATATAATATAAAGAACCTCCCATTCAAATTCGCTAAGCACCATCACAAATACTGGACGCCTTCATGATTGGTGTAGGAAATATTTTTACATTCTTTTTCTAGGAAATAATGAGATTCCTATGCGCCTTGCGTGCTACCGGGTTCTTACGAAATCACACATTCCTTTCAGAATTCCATATTTGTTCCAAAAAGTCATCCTTAATGCTCATTTTTCACGGTGGGTTTTGCAAAAATAGCATTTTTTGGCTTGAACCTTTATACATACTCTACAATTCTGTTGTTTTTGTTTTTCCTTGTGTTTATCGTAAGAGTTCGAATGCATCGTATGTATACTGCAGCCACTCTTGCATGGACGGCACTGTGACATAAATAATTGTCTAGAGAACACATTTCGTAGTAAACGAAGATTACAACAAAAGGCAAACAAGAACGAGTACATCCCAACGGCACATCACACTGAAGAAAACATTTGGAAAGAGCGCTGGGCCAGTGACTACCGAACTAAGGAGACGAACAAAAACGGGCAATGGAATCGCGCAGCGCAGCAATACCTCTCCATGACACTAAGCACGGTTCTCCCGGCGCGAGTCTCAGACCTAATGGAGGTGCCGCAGGGGTAGGTGCCCTTTAGGTAGAGCAAGAGGCAAGAAAAGAAGAACCTCACCGGGAGCCCTGGAGTGGGACGGCGTCTTTGTTCGCCTCTCGAGTCTTGGAGATGTCACCGCGGCGACGACCGAGAGACCTATATGAACCGCATTACAAGCCGAGCAAGGCCGCTGTTTCTGGGCGGCGTTGTTTAAGCGAGAAAGCTAGGGAGTGAGGTGGGCGATCGGACCTAGAAAAAAGGAATGAAGCTGACGAAGCCTCTTCCTTGTTAGGAGGCAACTGCTGAGCCTTGCATTTGCCTCCGTTTTTTTCTGAACGAATTCGGCCAAAAAGCAAGTCTACAACGATTGTTTTTGGCTCGGGAGACGCTTTTTCTTTCCTAGAGGGTTCTCAGTTCTTTTTTCAGTGTTCGGCGTCTCCTTCGGGTGGCGTGTGAGCCACTGCACGGTTGCTTTTTCCCCCTGCATCCTGCAACTTGGAGGCGACTGCGCTGTTAGGTAGGTCTCAGCTATCATTGAAACCGCCGAGCAGCCGCATTTTGCAATATTCATATTTCCTGATCGCTCCTTTTGATTGATTGCTATTTGGCGACGTGGGCTCTTATGTCAGGCACTGAATAAAATCTGTCGCTGGATCTGGTATCGATTGCGCAGCTGTGCAATGAAAAAAAAATAAGGAAATACTGATTAGGGAAAAAACTTCTTGCGAAATATGGCAGTTATTTTCTTTTTGCAGACTGAAGGCACTGCGCATTTGAGGGAACGTAAAATGCATGTGCCATGAGGAAATAAAACCTTTCGGTGACTATTATTGCGCCCTTTTCTATTGTGGATGCCATAATAACGGCATGTAGCGAAACAACGCAATCATAAACCACACATAATAAATAACTTGTGGCCTGGTTTAACCTTTTTGACTTTCTTCTCGAATTTTATTAAAACCAGTGGTTCTACAATCCACTGTGCACTAGCGACTCCTGTTACGTTTGCACCTAACCGTTGCTTTGTAATCATTTCCATATGAAGAATACAGCTGTGAATACCTTTCTCCCTCTCGAAATATGCATTTTTCATCCACAATGCGAAAACATAATTCACGAGAATGATCTGTTTATTTAGTTTTCAATTGCTTTACACTGGCCAATTGAAAGCGTACAGAACGTCAGCGGCGCCAGCGCGTGCTCTCTACTGTAGCAACACTGCAGAACAGGGGTGCGGCTGCTACAATATTGTCACGTATTTGTGACGGCAGTCGAAGGAGCGATGAAGACGGACGAAACGGTCTTCTTAAAGAAAACAGTTTATTGGGCTGACTTGCCCCCAAAATGGACTGAATCACTCGGCGGCGGCGAAGCGACAAGCGTGCTCGGCGGTCGTCGAACAGAATGCCCGCCGCTGTCGGCCGTGCTCAATTTAAAGCTGATAGCGAACTTTCGAGATAAAGAGCGCAAAGTTACTAGAACATTCCGGAACAACGTAGAATCAGCTCTGCCTGGCTGCGATCAATCGAGATAAATCTAGTCGCGTCTTGCGTCGCAAACAAAGCGATAAAGTGGTGTGCCTGCAGATTTGAAAAACGAACAAACACTGCAAATATTCGCGGCAATATTGTTCAAGCGTTATGGTCTTTAAGCTCCGGCGCCTTTAATTACCAAAGCCTTTTCTTATATCTCTCAATATTCTTTCATATAGTGTCTATTAACTTCTGCACCCTACTATGCAAGCATGAAAATTCTCGTCAGACTGAAGTAAGTTTTTCAACTTCTCATTACGGCCGCATTCCCAAAACAAGCTTCATCACTGGGTGCCAGACTTCTGTCCTGCTAAGTACATGTTGAAGTTTTAAGCTCATACTTGTTTATGTGGATTTTTTTAACGTTGATTACCATTTACTTTTTCTCTGCCTGCGGCTGTCGCATTTGAATGGTAGCCGGCGAAGTGCTCTAGGATCTTCGGTGCTCATTCTGTTTACAAGTCGTTGGAAGAGAAAACGCTATCATGACATGCTCCGCAATTCTTTCCAACGTCCTGTCCAAGAAGAAACGCCTGCGCCTTCATTTATTAATATTACACTCGTCTTCAAAACGTTTTAAAAGGTGGGAGGCCTGAAGGTGTACGAGCATCAGTAATGCACCGTACACATAAGAAGTAACAACTTATTAAGCCTCCACAGGACCACTCTTTCATCAACTGTCGCTAGCTTCAAAGTGTTTGTGAAGGACCAAATATGCGATACAAGCGAAGGCAGTTTCCTGATAACCATGCTCTATTGAAATCCTAATGGAATTCAGCGAATCAGAGATTTGTTACAGCACACGCAAGATCACGCGGTCAGACCGGTCGACAATGTTGCTTTAAGTACCGCATCAAAGTGGAGATTAAACCACTGTTAATTCGGTCGCTGTTAGCCACAATAACTCTAGTCGCAGGACTAGTAACACCTCTTGTTTTGCAGAAGTTTTTCATTAATAGTTACCTCCTCTGTTCTAGTTAGCTCCTCTTTATTACGCTGCAGCAGGATTTTCGCTGACTTCTAACATGAATTGAACATGTTTACTTTCTCATATCTTGTTCCCTATATGCGCGCTCTCAGCTCAGAACATCTATTGCTGTTAGTGCCTTAAAACCTGGCAACACTGACTGCAGTTGGCAGAAAGAAAAACAGCCCAAAGGACGGAGACACAGAACAGGAACACATGATGACGCTGGACTATCGACTGCTTTTGTTTCAGTAACGGTCACATATATAGCGTTCAATATCGAAACCAAACATGCGCACATATGACAATTGGCAAGAAAAGGTAGGTTGCAGGACCACAGACAACAGTTGGCTTTAGCACCAGTAGGCCTATGCAAAACAGCCGAAAGTGGTCAGCGCGGAAGCGCCTGGGTGAACGTGGACATCACCGTTCAAGGCGCTGCCACAGTAGTACGCTGGGTGAATACTCTTCTCACCTCATTTATTCGAAAATGCTCAGGCCCAGCGCGATAACAATTGGTTTTCTTCATATTTTGATAACGTCCATCATGATGGATATGCATTGCAGACCGATGACGGTTCTTTAATCTAAGCGTTAAATACCTCGCCAGTAATGGTAACTGAAGGCAGCGAACGAGCTCCGAGTGCATTGCAATAAATACATGCAATAAATGAACCTTGAACCTTGATTACAAAGCCATGACAAGACAGATGAGTAGGAGAGACGACACTAAGAGTCATTTTTGATCAAGCTGTGGTGAATGATGAAAACATTCGTGTAAAATTCGGAGCAGTTGTGTTGACGTGTGCCGCAGTCTTATGAGAAGCTACTAATATTTGATTGTTTTCTATTACACCTATAAATAGATTGTATGTTTAAAGCGCACCGATTCGGCTGCCGTATCATCCCTTCTCTCTTCCCGCCAATTTGGCATTTCTGAGCTTTAGAAATACGGAGACTGCTCCTCTGTCCAGGAATCGACCATTGACGCGCAATAGGTTAAGAAAGCATGGATGGTTGTTCTTTTAAGGCAGCAAAACGGCGTATCAGTTATTTGAAAGGTCGAGACTAACACAAATTATTTTTGCGTTGCGGTTTAGTCACGCACATGTTGTTAGTTATATTTACCATGCCGCGATTATTATTCCTCTATATGGCGCAGGCGACGTGCCGGTGTTTTGCGCATTTATCCCCTATCTCTATTCAGTATTCTTGCTGTGTTCTGTCTCTTCCGTAGGAGATATATGCAGCCCCCCGAACGGTTCCAATTTCATTCCTTTTCTTGTACTTCGCATGCCTCGTCTTTATTTATATGCAGAAATCAATTTATAACTGTGTGCACTTTTGTATCGTTAAAGAAAAAACAACAAATCACAACCTGTTCCCTTTTCTGGAGCCACTATTGACAGCTGAGCTAAGAAATAACCTCACTTACCAAGTTAAGTACCTAAATATTTTTTTAGCTTAACACTTGAGATTACTTGCCGAACGACCGGAGACCTAAGGACAGGCTATCGACTTAATTAGCTTTTGACTGGTTCTTCACCGCAAGCGTTGCTTTAATGTTTTGATGTGTGTCAGCGTGCTCATTTCCGAGTATGCGTTACTATATAGTTGGACTATAGGAATGTGCCGCGTTTAAATCGAAATGAGATGTTGTAAAATGGCAATATTCGTAACAGTTAGCAGTTCACTCTCACTGAGCTGTTGTTAAAGCTACTACGGCCAATTCAACAATAGGTAAATTCAAGAGCATTACTAATGGTGGACATAACAGGTTCAGGTAATCTTTTGCACAATTACTTTTCTTGCCATAGAAGGCGAAAGGTCATTGTTCTTGGTTGGAAAATGGCGTTTGTCAGAAATTAAAGAATGCCTTTTTGGCCTGTTTTCCCTCCTGTGCATTGTCTTCGGGTGCTCCCACAGACATACGGCTAAATCATTAACAAATAGAGACACCGGTAGTGTAAGCAGCGTACCTCCAGAGAAGTTGTGGCGCCTAATTATTACGTACGCAGAATTTGCGAAATTATTCTTTTCCAAAAACTTTATCAGTTGTACTAATTTCTGATACTGCGGCCTCTTACTGTCAGTGGCAAATAGATGCGTAATATAGACATGCTCCCCGCTCGCTTTTCACCTATAATTCTTGATTAGTACATTCTGAAAACGTGGCACGAATTATAATTTGTTTAGTTCACAACTTGTCCAACCCAAGTTCGCGAATGAAGAAGTTTTCAGGTGTTGAAACTGAAGTGCTTGAAATCTTTCTCGAGAATTTTCGCCCTGCCCTCTTTCCGCTGTTTTCGAAGCAAAAGCAAGATAAAACTGCATTCTTGAATGGCGTCATGCTGCTAATGGAGGAAAACGGAAGTGGCAAAACCAGTTACCATAAGTACGCACTTAGAGCGGATAAGGTGTGCCACTGCCTTTCTACCTTGATCTTCCTGCATGGTCTGCGGTGTGTCTATCGGAATTCACCTGCGTCGGAGCATGATGCATGTCAGAGGCACTGACGGGAGCTTCAGTACCGGCTTCCAGAGCAAAACCTGCCATGTTTATTTACGTCAGCCTTTGTATTACCAGAAACTTTATCAGTTGTACTAATTTTTGATACTGCGGCCTCTTACTGTCAGTGGCAAATAGATGTGTAATATAGACATGCTCCCCGCTCGCTTTTCACCTATAATTGTTGATTAGTACATTCTGAAAATGTGGCACGAGTTATAATTTGTTTAGTTCACAACTTGTCCAACCCAAGTTCGCGAATGAAGAAGTTTTCAGGTGTTGAAACTGAAGTGCTTGAAATCTTTCTCGAGAATTTTCGCCCTGCCCTCTTTCCGCTGTTTTGGAAGCAAAAGCAAGATAAAACTGCATTCTTGAATGGCGTCATGCTGCTAATGGAGGAACACGGAAGTGGCAAAACCAGTTACCATAAGTACGCACTTAGAGCGGATAAGGTGTGCCACTGCCTTTCTACCTTGATCTTCCTGCATGGTCTGCGGTGTGTCTATCATGAATTCATCTGCGTCGGAGCATGATGCATGTCAGAGACACTGACGGGAGCTTCCGTACCGGCTTCCAGAGCAAAACATGCCATGTTGATTTACGTCAGCCTTTGTATTACCAGAAACTTTATCAGTTGTACTAATTTTTGATACGGCGGCCTGTTACTGTCAGTGGCAAATAGATGTGTAATATAGACATGCTCCCCGCTCGCTTTTCACCTATAATTGTTTATTAGTACATTCTGAAAATGTGGCACGAGTTATAATTTGTTTAGTTCACAACTTGTCCAACCCAAGTTCGCGAATGGAAGTTTTCAGGTGTTGAAACTGAAGTGCTTGAAATCTTTCTCGAGAATTTTCGCCCTGCCCTCTTTCCGCTGTTTTGGAAGCAAAAGCAAGATAAAACTGCATTCTTGAATGGCGTCATGCTGCTAATAGAGGAACACGGAAGTGGCAAAACCAGTTACCATAAGTACGCACTTAGAGCGGATAAGGTGTGCCACTGCCTTTCTACCTTGATCTTCCTGCATGGTCTGCGGTGTGTCTATCATGAATTCATCTGCGTCGGAGCATGATGCATGTCAGAGACACTGACGGGAGCTTCAGTACCGGCTTCCAGAGCAAAACCTGCCATGTTTATTTACGTCAGCCTTTGTATTACCAGAAATTTTATCAGTTGTACTAATTTTTGATACGGCGGCCTGTTACTGTCAGTGGCAAATAGATGTGTAATATAGACATGCTCCCCGCTCGCTTTTCACCTATAATTGTTGATTAGTACATTCTGAAAATGTGGCACGAGTTATAATTTGTTTAGTTCACAACTTGTCCAACCCAAGTTCGCGAATGAAGTTTTCAGGTGTTGAAACTGAAGTGCTTGAAATCTTTCTCGAGAATTTTCGCCCCGCCCTCTTTCCGCTGTTTTGGAAGCAAAAGCAAGATAAAACTGCATTCTTGAATGGCGTCATGCTGCTAATAGAGAAACACGGAAGTGGCAAAACCAGTTACCTTAAGTACGCACTTAGAGCGGATAAGGTGTGCCACTGCCTTTCTACCTTGATCTTCCTGCATGGTCTGCGGTGTGTCTATCCGGAATTCACCTGCGTCGGAGCATGATGCATGTCAGAGACACTGACGGGAGCTTCAGTACCGGCTTAAAGAGCAAAACCGGCCATGTTTATTTACCTCAGCCTTTGTATTACCAGAAACTTTATCAGTTGTACTAATTTTTGATACAGTGGCCTCTTACTGTCAGTGGCAAATAGATGTGTAATATAGACATGCTCCCTGCTCGCTTTTCACCTATAATTGTTGATTAGTACATTCTCAAAATGTGGCACGAGTTATAATTTTTTTAGTTCACAACTTGTCCAACCCAAGTTCGCGAATGAAGAAGTTTTCAGGTGTTGAAACTGAAGTGCTTGAAATCTTTCTCGAGAATTTTCGCCCTGCCCTCTTTCCGCTGTTTTTGGAAGCAAAAGCAAGATAAAACTGCATTCTTGAATGGCGCCAAGCTGCTAATGGAGGAACACGGAAGTGGCAAAACCAGTTACCATAAGTACGCACTTAGAACGGATAAGGTGTGCCACTGCCTTTCTACCTTGATCTTCCTGCATGGTCTGCGGTGTGTCTATCCGGAATTCACCTGCGTCGGAGCATGATGCATGTCAGAGACACTGACGGGAGCTTCAGTACCGGCTTACAGAGCAAAACCTGCCATGTTTATTTACGTCAGCCTTTGTATTACTAGAAACTTTATCAGCCTTTGTATTACCAGAAACTTTATCAGTTGTACTAATTTTTGATACAGCGGCCTCTTACTGTCAGTGGCAAATAGATGTGTAATATAGACATGCTCCCCGCTCGCTTTTCACCTATAATTGTTGATTTGTACATTATGAAAACATGGCACGAATTATAATTTGTTTAGTTCACAACTTGTCCAACCCAAGTTCGCGAATGAAGTTTGCAGGTGTTGAAACTGAAGTGCTTGAAATCTTTCTCGAGAATTTTCGCCCTGCCCTCTTTCCGCTGTTTTGGAAGCAAAGGGAAGATAAAACTGCCTTCTTGAATGGCGTCATGCTGCTAATAGAGGAACACGGAAGTGGCAAAACCAGTTACCTTAAGTACGCACTTAGAGCGGATAAGGTGTGCCACTGCCTTTCTACCTTGATCTTCCTGCATGGTCTGCGGTGTGTCTATCCGGAATTCACCTGCGTCGGAGCATGATGCATGTCAGAGACACTGACGGGAGCTTCAGTACCGGCTTAAAGAGCAAAAGCGGCCATGTTTATTTACGTCAGCCTTTGTATTACCAGAAACTTTATCAGTTGTACTAATTTTTGATACAGTGGCCTCTTACTGTCAGTGGCAAATAGATGTGTAATATAGACATGCTCCCTGCTCGCTTTTCACCTATAATTGTTGATTAGTACATTCTGAAAATGTGGCACGAGTTATAATTTGTTTAGTTCACAACTTGTCCAGCCCAAGTTCGCGAATGGAGAAGTTTTCAGGTTTTGAAACTGAAGTGCTTGAAATCTTTCTCGAGAATTTTCGCCCTGCCCTCTTTCCGCTGTTTTGGAAGCAAAAGCAAGATAAAACTGCATTCTTGAATGGCGCCAAGCTGCTAATGGAGGAACACGGAAGTGGCAAAACCAGTTACCATAACTACGCACTTAGAACGGATAAGGTGTGCCACTGCCTTTCTACCTTGATATTCCTGCATGGTCTGCAGTGTGTCTATCAGGAATTCACCTGCGTCGGAGCGTGATGCATGTCAGAGACACTAACGGGAGCTTCAGTACCGGCTTACAGAGCAAAACCTGCCATGTTTATTTACGTCAGCCTTTGTATTACTAGAAACTTTATCAGCCTTTGTATTACCAGAAACTTTATCAGTTGTACTAATTTTTGATACAGCGGCCTCTTACTGTCAGTGGCAAATAGATGTGTAATATAGACATGCTCCCCGCTCGCTTTTCACCTATAATTGTTGATTTGTACATTATGAAAACATGGCACGAATTATAATTTGTTTAGTTCACAACTTGTCCAACCCAAGTTCGCGAATGAAGTTTGCAGGTGTTGAAACTGAAGTGCTTGAAATCTTTCTCGAGAATTTTCGCCCTGCCCTCTTTCCGCTGTTTTGGAAGCAAAGGGAAGATAAAACTGCCTTCTTGAATGGCGTCATGCTGCTAATGGAGGAACACGGAAGTGGCAAAACCAGTTACCATAAGTACGTACTTAGAGCGGATAAGGTGTGCCACTGCCTTTTTACCTTGATCTTCTCGCATGGTCTGCGGTGTGTCTATGATGAATTCATTTACGTCGGAGCATAATGCATGTCAGAGACACTGACGTGAGCTTCAGTACCGGCTTCCGGAGCAAAACCTGCCATGTTTATTTACGTCAGCCTTTCTGTTACCAGCCAGTGCTGCCCCCCGCCACCGCCTGGCCCCTGTCGCCTCTACCTCCTTTTCGGCATGTGCTAGACTCGTCCGAACTTGTATACAAGCACCTAGACCGAACAGCAGAGTTCCGGGTTTGCATTGCTGTTTCTACCACTTGTTATGGATGTGAGTGCACCGGGAAATGCTTACTGCTGTGTCTCCTGAATGTAGCGTAGTACATTTGCGCAGAGCGCTTTATTGCGGCTGGCTAGCCCTGGAAAAAGGCGCCTGCACTGACAAACTTGGCATGGTAAAAAATAACATACGCTTGAGGGATGCTCACTCGTGTGTATTCAGAAAATGCAAACGTATGCTGGTAGCTTTATCACAAAATCATGTTATTTTCATAAAGCAACGCCATAATTTTTATTTTAGAGCGCAGCTCGTAAGCGACCGTTCGTGGGTTCCGCGGCATAGTCGTCGACGTTGCCGTTAGCGCAACATGCCACCTGACAGCCGCAGCAGGCACTAGCAGAGAAAAACGCTACTTGCCTGGGCGAGGGCGGATGAATATACATCCGGAAGGTGACTTCAACGGCAAGAATACAGAGGGTGGCTAGCAGCCTAGCATGCCACCTGCCAGCGGCGGCAGGTGGCGTGTCAAGAGCTGCTCTCAAATTTCGCGTAATCCACTCTCGTAATCGTCTATCCATCGTTTTAAACGCATTTATTGTCCATCCCTTAAGCGTTTGTACGCAGGAAATTACATGAGAGATGTGTGCATCATGAAAAAACAATCGACGTTATTTACAATAATGAGGAACGGTTTGCACCTAGATACTTTCTTCCTGGAAGGCAGATCTCTAGACCCTTTGGTGGATGATTGTCGCCCCGGCACTGATTAGGCTCTACTACTCACGGGTATCCTTTGAGGAATTATGATTGCTAGTATCTAAATGCCAGGGAGGTACGGAGAGAGCTGACGTTCAGTGGCTATGGCAGAAAGTGCAGTGGCACCATGCAATATATTGAATAACTGGCCTGCAGGAAGGATACGAAAGGTCGTTTGACATAAGCAGCAGTGAGCTGCTCGAGGTCGAGAGGGAGGTGTAGATAAGCGCTACCAAAATTTAAGCGTAGATACGTTTCTATAAAGAAAGTGGTTAAATATGATAAATCTGGTGGCTGCAGTATGTGCTGACTATGTGTCTTCAATCGCATTGGTTCAATCAAAATCCCAAACAAAGCTAGCATCTAAATGCTGCGGCGGAGCGATTCTCGGCTGGTAGTTTTAAATCAATATGGTTAGCCGGGCAGAGGTCCTGATTGAGTTAGGATGCTCAATATCTGGTCGAACAAAGGTTGTGGAGGCCAGTGGCTTGAGAGAACATTGCACTAAAGCAGTGTTAACACAGAAGTAGCCTAAAACACTGCTTGCAGGCTTAGGGATTGAGTTAATACGCTTACACTAGATAAGATGACGGGAAATATGACCACCTAAACACTTATGTATGACTATTTTACCGTGAACCGCCCAGTTTATTAGTTAGTTTGGCAAATAATTCTTTGGGTTAGCGTGTAAAGAAATCGGTGGGGTTTCAGAAGCATCAATGGATACCTTTCAGGCGTTACACTAATGCTGTGCTTCGGTAAGGCTGTTGTGTAGTGCGGGGACATCGGACGTATATGTAACAGAATGCTGGTTACGAAATCGTCTGGAAAGAGTAATATATTACAACTCATCTTAAGAAACAGCGCAAAGGACGGGACACAAGAAAGAAGACAGGACGAGCGCTGACTATCAAGTGACGTCTTTATTTCAGAGGGCGGGCAGGAATATATAGGCTTCGGACGCTGACAACAAAGATACAGAAAGGCAAACATGACTGGCACAACTTATCATACGAAGACGAGAGGGAAGGCGCGTGCTCCGCACGGCCGCTAATAAGATCCGGGGAGGGGGGGGGGCGGTGAAGAAGCAACAACGAAAGTACAAAACCGGGAAAAATGTCACCAAAATTCGGGACGTGTCAACAAAAAGGTTTCTAAACATCGACAACAAGAACCGTGCGGCTTAACGCGTGTCGATGAAAGGGCTGTTAAGTGATGTGATTTCCTTAGGGAACAGTGTGAGAGGTGGAGGGCTGACACAGGCTTTATTTTTTATGCGGATCATGAGGGCTTTCCTAATTTTGCGTGGGCGCTGGCCGTGATATTTTTAAAGAGGCGTGATTAGTTAAGCAATGGATAGCAGTTGTTGCAAGTGGAGCAGTGAATATTAAGGTTTCAACCTGTTGTCGATCCGAGGTAAAGACAGAACATTTAGGATATATTACATTGTGGCCACGAGGGACAACGGCTGTCATGAATAGCTATGAATTGTTCGGTAGCCTTAGTACTTCAGTAGTAGAAAAGAAATTGTCGACATCAGGTTCATACTGCATTGGAGTAGCTCTCATCATCTCTCTTAAATTCGATAATGAATGGAATGTGCAAGTTTTCAAAGCACTATATTTTTACTCTTAAGGTGATATAGAATAAGAATTTAAAGATACGACGAAACGCTGGAAATGACCTCTCAAAATGGCCTTATATCGAGACTTTGTTTCACTCTGCATATATTTGAGCGGATTGTTTTATTTTCACATTCAATGACGAGACGTCAAACCGTGTCGTCAACTGCAAGGCGAAGAGTATGACGTCATTACACCCTTATCTGCGAAGAGTATGACGTCATCACACCCTTATCGGACAATTATGAGGCAGCTGTACTCCAAGCGGGCTGTTGCAGAGCTCTGTGACATGAAACCTGGCTCTGTTGACGACAAAATCCGTCAGCGCAAGCGAAGAATATGAGCGTCAAGAGAAAGTATTTTTGGATTGAAGGGAACAAACGCAAAGTCAGGGCTCATGACCATGAGCCATTAGCGACAACAAGCAAGCAAGGGAAGTGAACGTATTGAACAGGCATGTCGGAGCCAGCGAAATCTTGAGCTTTTCGCTCGCATGCTTGAACCCCAATGGCGCCCAGGAGTTGAAATTACGCTACGTAAGCAGCTATGCACTTGGTTTCTCGTGTGGAATGGACACAGGGAGGTCAACTTAATTATTTTTCCACGTCGGGTCCTATCTCGGAGGGACAGGGCACTGCCACTCCTCGCCCAGCACGTAACGGCTGCGCTGTGTCAGACGTGCCATTCGACCGATTTCTCCAGCAGCTGCGCTACGCCACCGCCGCCTCAGTGCACTCTGGGAGTTGTGGTACTACGGCCGGCGGCGACGTCGGCGCACTGCGTGGCGTAGGCGAGAAAAGCAGTGCTGTCGGCGTCGCCACACGATGGCTCACTGCATAAATGCTGGATTTGTGCGGGAAGTGGGTTCATCTGGCGGGTGTCATGTGCACCGACAACTGCACAAAACAAAGGGCCCCGGATTTTCGTTTTCTCGAAAAGAACAGGTCCTCAAGACAGAGTGTAAAAGCTGGTAATGAGACACAGCTAAAGATCTGTTCAGCACATTTAGCCGTCTTGTCTCTGCTAATCGCTGCATGTTCGAAAATGGCATACTTTTAAGGTCTTATTCGCAGGTATTTATTAAATAACTGTGACCTTTTGAAGTTTACTGGTCAGTCCCGAAGGCTGCCATGGAAATGATTTAAAGCACTCGCATGAATACTGCGGAGGGCCTCTTACTTTGAAATCTGTGCCAAGGAAATCAAGTTAAAATGGTACGCACAGGACGGAAGGCTTCGCTTAGGCGAAGGCTTCGCTTAGTACGCTGATACCGCTCACCGGTGTCTTGATTATTATGCAAGATTTCAATTATTAGGGTATTAGTGTGTTCGGAGTATTTCGCCTCTGAAATGATGGACCTTTTGCGGGAAGAAGCATCACAGAAAATGAGGCTACAAGACATTCATTTCATCCGAGAGATTAAAAATTTCTTGTTCGAGATGTCGCCGTCTGCTCGGTTGCTTTGAGGCATTTCTGAGCGTTGGCTGTTGTGCGCAGTATGTAGAGTGATTTCTACTCGTCAATTTTCTTTGGTTGCATATATTGTCTTCAGAGTTCGTAGAAGGCACTGTTTCGAAAAAAATGAGAAAACTTCGTTCATAATTACTATCTGGTTCCTGAGTTCTGAATCCTTGGAACTACTCTGTGTGTTTTGTCATTCCAACAAAATGTGGCTTGCGGTGGTTGCTTCGCAGCGCTTCGGTAATATTTATATCGAATCAAGCGATATGCGGTAAACAAGAAACAAAGATAGATCCGTGCATATCACGCTCGACTGCGGCAGAAGGCCGTAAATCAAAATTCGGTGAGTAAAATTGCCCGTGAGAGAGAGATAGGATAATTCCAATGACCAAGGGATTTGGAGCGCTAAGGACCCTGGGTCCCCGCACGACCCCACAGCAGTATAAGTACACGAGTTCGTCTATCACCTGGGTGGCCCGGTCAGTGGCGACCTTCTACCTGTCCAGGCCCGTCGTCTGCATCGTGCGCTTTCGATATCCGCATGAGTTTCCTGATAGTGAAAGTGTTCCGGCTGTTACTATTGCCAAAGCATTAGATGCCTATGTCGCGTCAGTAAACCCTTCTCTGCACGATTGTGTCGACCCATAAGTGAAAAATAATGTGAATGTGTAGTTAAATATTTAAACGCGAAAATTACACTTTGGCGTCGCAATTGTAGTGTGTTTCATGTCAGCAAAGCTTTCTCCGCAAGATTACGTCGTTCTGCTAAAATAAATGCGCAAAACTCCGATTTTGTTAGCGCGTGATGAGACCTTCCTGTTGGAAAAAATTGTTTAATGGAATTTAATTACCTCATTAATTAAACGAGAAAAATTCAATTGGAAGTCACAACAGCGTCGGACGTCGACATAGCCTCTGTACGCAAAAAAAACAAATAAAAATCGAAATAAAAAAGAAATAGAACGCCTACTGGCATCCTGGAAAAAACACGCGTTCTGGACAGTTTCCATTCCTCTACGTATTTTTTCTGGATGCGAATGTCCAGAATCTTCAGTGTGTCACCCTCTGAGACAGGGCTTCAGTCCAGGGTAATCGTGACAGGGGCCGTGGAAAGGATACGTGGTGAGGGGCGTATGAGAAGTAGCTCAAACTGTTCCGGGGAACAGGAAAGACCCATGCTTTGTGCGTGTTGTAGTGTGATGTTTGCAGCAGTTTGCAACGTTTCCTCCAATGCGCCATTATTGCCGTGGGTTGCACATAGAAAGATATTCGCTTAGAGGATGCGTCGAAGGTGACATATACTTTGAAGGGTGCATGCTAGGGGATTTAGTGTGACATTGAAGAGGAAAGGGGAGAGTACAGGAGCTTGCGGAGTGCCCAGTCCGCGAAAAAACCTGAAAATTGTCTAGCAAAATCTGAGTGGAAGCCCGTAGTGCCTCAGCGCTTTATACATCGCCGGTCTGTTGCACCCTAGTTTTGGATCAACTGTGACCAAAACAGTGGGCGTCTACAAGCCCACAAAAAAGTAAAAAACAAATTCCTGCTCATCATCATCATCATCATCAGCCTTACTACCCCCACTGCAGGGCAAAGGCCTCTCACATGTCTCTCCAATTAACCCTATCCTTTGCCAGCTGCATCCACTTTTTGCCTGCAAACTTCTTAATCTCATCCGCCCACCTAACTTTCTGCCGCCCCTGCTACGCTTACTTTCTCTTGGAATCCACTCCGTTACCCTTAAGGACCAGCGGTTATTTTGCCTTCGCATTACATGCCCTGCCCAAGCCCATTTCTTTCTCTTGATATCGATTAGGATGTCATTAACCCGTGTTTGTTCCCTCACCCACTCTGCCCGCTTCCGATCTCTTAACGCTACACCTATCATTTTTCTTTCCATGGCTCGCTGCGTTGTCCTTAACTTAAGCTGAACTCTTTTCGTTAGCCTCCACGTTTCTGCCCCGTAGGTGAGTACCGGTAAGATTATGCTGTTGTACACTTTCCTCTTGAGGGAAATTGGTAAACTGCCACTCATGATCTGCGAGAATTCGCCATATGCGCTCCACCCCATTCTTATCCTTCTAGTTATCTCCCTCTCATAATCCGGATCAGCTGTCACTACCTGCCCTAAGTAGACGTTTTCCGTCACTATTTCTAGGCTCTCGCTGCCAATTGTAAACTGTTTATCCCTTGCTAGGCTGTTGAACATTGCCTTGGTTTTCTGCATGTTAATTTTTAGACCCATCGATCCGCTCTGCCTGTCTAACTCATTGATCATGATTTGCAGTTCACCTCCTGAGTGACTCAGCAAGGCAATGTCATCAGCAAATCGCAGATTATTTAGGTATTCTGCATTTATTCTTATTCCCAACTGTTCCCAATTCAGGCCTCGAAATACCTCCTGTAAACATGCGGTGAACAGCATTGGCGAGATCGTGTCTCCTTGCCTGACGCCCTTCCTTATTGGAAGCTTATTGCTGACTTTATGGAGGACTATAGTAGTTGTGCAGTTGCTATATATATCTTCCAGTATTTGGACATAAGAATCTTCTACGCTCTGATTACGCAATGCCTGTATGACTGCTGAAGTTTCCACTAAGTCGAATGCTTTCTCGTAATCAATGAAAGCTATATATAGAGGGTGGTTATATTCTGCGCATTTCTCTATAACCTGATTGATAGTGTGAATATGATCTATTGTGGAATATTCGTTACGAAAGGCTGCCTGATCATTTGGTTGATTAAAGTCTAACGTTGCCCTGACCCTATTAGCGATTACCTTAGTAAATACTTTGTAGGCAACGGATAGTAAGCTGATCGGCCTGTAATTTTTTCAAGTCCTTGGCGTCTCCCTTCTTATGAATTAAGATAATGTTTGCATTCTTCCAAGCTTCTGGTACAGTCGAGGTCATAAGGCATTGCGTATACAGGGTGGCTAGTTTTTCAAGCACGATGCCCCCTCCATCCTTCAACAGATCTGCTGTTACCTGATCTTCCCCAGCTGCTTTTCCCCTTTTTATTGCTTCTAAGGCTTTCTTTACTTCATCTTTCGTTACTGGCGGGATGACGCATTGCTGTGCACTGCTGTCTTTCTCATTAGCGCTCTGATTACATTGGCTACTGTACAGGTCTGTGTAGAACTCTTCGGCTACGTTAACTCTCTTATCCATATTGTTAATGACATTGCCCTGCTTGTCTCTTAATGCATACATCTGGTTTTTACCTATGCCTAGTTTCCTCTTTACTGTTTTTAGGCTACCTCCGTTCTTTATAGCATGCTCGATTCTCTCCATATTAAACTTCCCTATGTCGGCTACCTTGCGCTTATTTATTAACTTTGATATCTCCGTTAGTTCTATTCTATCGGTAGGGTTAGATGCCCTCATGTTTCGGCGCTTCTTAATCAGATCTTTCGTCACCATGAGATAGCTTCCCGGTATCCTTTCGAACTGTCCTACCGCCTACTTCTACTGCGCACTCCGTAATTATTGATGTCAGATTATCGTGCATTGAATGAACATCAAGATCATCTTCCTCAGTTAAAGCCGAATATCGGTTTTGTAGCGCTATCCTAAACTCCTGTGCTTTCCCTCTTACGGCTAACTCGTTAATGGTCTTCTTCTTCGCTAGCTTCTTCCGTTCCCTCTTCAAGTCTAAGCTAATTCTAGACCTTACCATTCTGTGGTCGCTACAACGCACCTTTCCGAGGACGGCCACATCCTGAATGATGCCAGGTTTAGCGCATAGTATGAAGTCGATTTCATTTTTAATCTCACCATTGGGGCTCTTCCAGGTCCATTTCCTGTTTTCTCGTTTGCGGAAGAAGGTATTCATGATCCGTAAATTATTTCTATCCGCGAATTCGACTAATAACTCTCCCCTGCTATTTCTAGAGGCTATCCCATAGTCACCTACCGCGTGGTCGTCAGCATGCTTCTTGCCCACCTTCGAATTGAAGTCGCCCATCAGTACAGTGTACTGCGATTTTACTTTATTCATTGCCGATTTTACGTCCTCATAGAAACTTTCAACGGTCTGGTCATCATGGCTGGATGTGGGTGCGTAGGCCTGCACCACTTTCAGCTTGTACCTCCTATTCAGCCTAATTACTATAGCTGCTACCCTCTCGTTAATACTGTAGAACTCCTCTACGTTGCCAGCTATATCCTTATTAATGAGGAATCCCACACCTAGTTCTCGTCTATCCTCTAACCCGCGATAGCACAGTATGTGTCCGTCATTTAGTACTGTATACGCCTCACCTGTCCTCCTAACTTCGCTAAGCCCTATCACATCCCATTTAATTCCCGCTAGTTCCTCAAACAGCACTGCTAGGCTAGCCTCACTAGCTAAAGTTCTAGCGTTAAACGTTGCCAGGTTCAGATTCCAATGGCGGCCTGTCCGGAACCAGAGATTCTTAGCACCCTCCGCTGCGTCACAGGTCTGACCGCCGCCGTGGTCAGTTGCTCTGCAGCCGCTGGGGACTGAGGGCGGAGGGTTAATTGGTTTGATCATAGAAGGTTGTGGCCAAGTACTACACCAGGGTGGCCAAATCCTGCTCTATGAAGAGAGTGCGTTGTCGGTTCTAGTCACCGAGATCAGGCCGCACTCCAGGCCTGGTTATGCAATTCCATCGACAGGCGGATTTTTTTTTTTAACCCGGTGGAGAATTGCGCGGCACCAGGATTTGAACCCCGGTTCTCTTGCACGCGAGGCGGATTTTCTACCTCTACGCCATCGCTGCAATCAATCCTGCTAATTTCCTGCTAATTTCACTGAAATATCAGTTTTATGAAGTTACTGCAGGAAAGCTCTCCTCTAGGAATGTAAGCAGTTCTGCGTTGTTTCATCGGCTCTGTTGCAATTTAAATAGTGTATGGCGAACTCCCCACGCTTTTTACCCTGTTGTAAACTTCCCGTCAGAAATGCATCAGTTTGCATGGCCAACGAGAAAAAGTTACATACTAAGAAGCAATCAGTGAAGCAATTCAGCTTGCGGCGAACAACTGAATGAAACTAATTTCACCGGTATAGCGAGTGTTGTGGATACCGGATATATCACAGATGTGAATCTCAGGAGTGCTAAAGGCTACACTCTAAACAATTTTTTTTCTTCGTATTTTGGGTGTAAGCACGACAGTTTCTCTCTGCGGACCAAGTTTGTTGAGCAGAAAGACTGCCTGCCGTATGAGAAAGCCCGGTGTAGATTTTAGGAACTAATTTCAGCCCCCGTACCAATCCTACGAACTGAGAGACAAAGGCCATCATTTTAGGTTCTCGTTATACAGTTACTGTCCGGTTACTAGCTCTTCTCCTCCGAGAGTAACCAACATTGATGGCCGGTTGTGAAATTGTGCCATTTTGTAATCAACGTCTGGGAGAGTACATATTTACTGAAAAAACAATCAGGAGAAGAATGTTCAGGAAAACAGCACCCTCGCTATGTGGGCGGACGCCAAAGATCCTGGCTGGATCAAACGCTTATTGTCTTTCGAGCAATTGGCAGCTTCCAGTGCGGCGATATGTATATGCTGGATTTAGAAACATGTTGGGGGGAGCTGCATGAGTACGCCTTAAGGGTATGCGCAGTTTTCTTTCGCTGCATTATATGCGAGACTTTATACTGTCTCTCAACAGAGCAATAAAATGTGGCCTATATCTGCCGCTCCTTAACAGCGAAAGAAAGGAATACGTAAGGCGCAGGTTTTATTGCTTGCATTCAAAAGGTAGCATGAAAAAAAACATTTAGACATAATAGCCTGTGGTTTGGAATAAGTGCGTGTAAATTGTGAGACTCTTGTTGCCACGAAACCTGCGTAATTTTTAAAAATCCCAACTTTTCACAGCCGGCTCGGATCCTCCTTCAGTGGGGTCGGGCCAGTTTGCTTCGCAGCTTTAAGTTGAATTTTGTTGCTGAGAGCATGCGGAAGCTCGGGAAAGAAGTGCGTGCAGAGTGAAGCGATGAAGGAGGTTCTAGACGCGTTCTACGGCTGGTAGTCTTGATGCTGCTTTCCAAGCGCTGTGCGGATTAGACTCCTGGTACTTCTCCTTTTTATTTCTTTTTCGTTTCTCTGAACAGCGGAGAAAAGTCTTTGCACATAAACAATGAGAAGGCTACCCGGTGAGTAGTTTAGGTTTCAAATGCTAGTATGGTAGCTTTTTTATTGTTGATTTTGTGGCCTACGTATTCGGAATGCTCGGCTGTCGCGTTTCTTTCTCTTGCGAGGCTACCAGCGCCGTTCTTCAGTTGTGTACTTTCTGTCTAATTTTCTTCTAATTTGTCCTGTTTAGGTGGAGATTATCCATTTATTGCGCTTACAAAATGCTCTTGAGGTCGCTAACTGCGCCAGTATCTCTCCTGGAAACCTGCACTCACACATGCACAAGACACTTCGAGGTGAATAATATGCCCCGCATTAAGGTCACGGCTACCTCTGCTCTTCAGGTAGGTTTTTCGAGCTTGCGTTAAAGACACGAGCTAGTGACATTTTAGGTGTACTAAGACACATTGTTTTTATCCTAGGGATCGACGGCTTCAAATATGGAAATTCCATGACTGCAGCGCAGCGAACGGGACATAGTAGAAAGACACAGGCAGGGACACAAGATAGCACTGTGTTGTGAACCTGCCTGTGTCCTTCTTCTACGTCCCATTAGTTGTGCTGTAGTCATGAAATATCGTTACCAACTCGCCCAACAACTTACCTTGTCGAAATATGAAAAAAATGGAGTGCTTGAGGGACTAATGAAAGGACCTGCATGTTCCTTGGTTCAGTCCAGTTCTCTGGTAGTGTTCTCTAACACGTTATTCCCTTCGAAATTCAGTAGGAGAGATGGTTTTCCTTCACTTGACTGGTTAAAAGACAGTGCTTTATGAATTTTCACTGCTTCTTTCCGTTCAAGGTAGATGAGAGAACGTGTGCGGTGGAGGCGCCTAGAGGACGCAACAGAAGAATGCACACATTAAGCAAGCAGATGCACATTCCTCGGGCTGGCTTATGCTGCTGAGCTTGTGTATACTTGCGTCTTTGTTCTGTTCGCACCCTGAATCATCGCCACACTCTTCCTTTTCCTCTCCTTCTGTCCACAGTAGAGAGTAGCGCGCCAGATAAGTACCCTTCAGGGCGTGCTCTCTACCTACTTCAAAATAAATATTTATTCTATCCGGAATGTCATTGTCTTGAAAGCAATTTTGTGAAGCTCCAGAGAATATACGAAAAAAAAAAACTCCTGAGGTGTGTCCCGAAGCTAACAGAGCAAAAAACAACAACAAAGAATGCAGACCAAAAAGAAAAACAAAAACGAAAAGGAATGCAGCTTAATCACTCATGCGTTAAAGAAACTGAGAAAAATAAACGGAAGAAACATTTTAGCAAGTTAAACGGTGCAATACAAGCTCAAAAGAATTAATCCTCGAATAATTAGGTATATAAAAGCACCGAAGAAATTCAATTCTCGACAATCTGTGAATGAGACGTGATATAGAGAGCCACTGATGAATACAAAAGTCGGCCTGAAAAAGGGAAAAGTCTGGCTATAGTAAAAAAAACCGACAAAGGTCGTGACCAGACGGAAAAAAAATGAGTGCGAATGAAAGGTTGAGATCCGCAGCAAAGTAGAAAGATAAGAGGAGTTGAAAATGTATTAGCAGCTTAAGAGAAACGCGCGACAAAGGCTGTTCGCTTCATGGAGTGATTTATAGATGACAAAGGTACGGTTCTGAAAGGAGGGCGTGAATCATGCTGCTGATCCCACTTCTTGCCTCTGAGGTCCTGTGTTTCACTTGGCTGCGCACAAACGTGTTGGCGGCAAACAAATAAACAGGAAGAGAAAAGGAGCATCAAATGTTAAGAACATTTTCTTTGCCAGCCTAAAGGAGGCTGACGCGGTGTGTGTTGTCTTGCCGGCTAGCGACGTATACCAAACGCATCGGCTGTTCTCCTCGGGGGGCAATGGTGCCTGATAACAAGCGTTAGTATCTGTGTAAAAAAGATAAAGAAGGTAAGAGATAGTTAAGCAAAGAGAATGAAGGAAAGAGCACACTTTTGTACTACAAAGCGTTGGTCTGATACGAACCGTCGTATGGTGAATCTGAAGCCGGCACAAAAAACAGACTGGTGAAATTCTAATGAAACCACTGTGCTTTGTGCCGGAAATGCGTTTACTATTCCGCTGTTCTTAAGTTGGATGTGATGTTGCGTAGTTTTCATGAAAATCTGAACATACAGCAACGCATATCAGACGCTCAAATAATTTCATGACTGCCCACTAGAATAAAAACGAAGGAACACTACACCAAGACGGCTTTCATTTTGACGGCTGTACGTGGGTATTTATAGGTTGTCTGTACAGCCAAATGATGTATCTGGGAAAGAAACTTAAAAAAAGACAATCAGCTGGAGCAGCTTACCGTAGGATGTTGTGGTGCTGCAGTACTCATAAGCAAAGAAACAGCGATCTAAATACTGAGGCGACTGCAGAACATCAGCGCATTCTTTGCTGTTACAGCATGAAAGTGCGTAACTTGGCGTTGGGATAAAAAGCTTCAGCTAAACTGCAGCTATATTAATGCGCAAAAGAAGGCAACAGCAGAAAATTTAGTTTTGAGGTATGAACATGCCGAAGATTCGTATGCGGGCTCGCTGTAAAGCACTAGAAATGAGCTCTCGATTATTTTCGACCTCCTAAGTTTATTTGTGAGTTCTGTCATCCCAATGCACGCGGCGTTTTTTACATTCTACCTTCATCAAAAATGGGCCCCAGCCACCCGGATTCACGTTTTTCAAAAGGGATTAGTAGCAGAAGGTCAAAAGCAATGAGCCAGAGTCGCGGGTACCTGCATGAAAACTCTTGCCAAACATTCCATAATTAAATTTCGCTGATCTTCACGAGGCAGCAGAGCTGCAGATCAGAGGCTCACATTCCTTGAATAACAGCGAATTTTCAATTACTCAACGATGTTTGCTCTGAACGCCCCTATTCATGCTTTGCTCACGGTTTCGGGCATCTTCACCACGTCCACATTACATATCCAATCGGTGTTCATGAATTACTACCAAGTTCTGTATCGACATCTAAAGCTTTTCGGAAAGCCGTGCGCTGCACGGGTGTAATCAGCGGGATGATTAGTAACCTATTCTTGATTTTTAACGAGACAATAAGGCAATGAAAGCGAATCGTGAGGGATGACTAGTGGGAGTTTTTGAAGAGTCGAATCCCAAATGAACGCTCCCATCTTCATACAACCGAAGGAATCAAATAGTTCAGAGTGAAAATTTTTCGTATTGATTCGTATATTCTTTTAAATTTTTGAGTAAACCGCCCACTCCATTTGTGACGGGTTGCAGACACTATGGGATTGCTCGAAAAACAGAGATCATTGCCGTGGCGCCGTCTATTCGCGTAGTGACCTTCATAATCCTCCTGCGTGGCCTCCATCACGGACGACACAGACGGCTTAGCCAGGCGGGACGCCTGACTTCTGATTCCTGAATCAAAGCACATGCTTCTACCATCTAGACACCGTAGAACTACAGTCATATACAAGTCAAGAACGCAACGGCAAATTTCCCTCTACGATGACCTTCAAGCCAATCTCGCGGACCGGATTTCAAGACGTCGTGTTTGCAATGAAGCCGAGGTTAGACAGGAAAGGTAATGAGTCGATCTTTAGTCCCCGTGCTGTGGCAAGTGGGTTCTTTGTTCGGGCATGTGGTGCGGAGGGAGGAAAGGATAAGCTGGATAGAAAGAGCGGGTTTGCTAGTGCTGAGAAGCCCACTCCTGCACAGCACGGGGACCAAGGACAGCCCAGCCTGCTTCCATTTCCTGCTTACCCTTTGCAGCATTCTCATAAGAAGTTGTTAGTGAGTATAGCGTGAAATCGCAAGTGACTGGCAGGTGCCACCGTGAAATGTGATTAACCCGTACGTCATGACAGCCGGTCGAGGCCATTGGCTCTAGGGATTGGTTTAAGGGTTATTTCCCTATTCCTTCCTGAATTTATCCTCCTAGATAAAGAAGCACCAGATGTCCTTTAAAGGAGGAGCTCCAGTCGCTGGCGTTGGCCTGGACCGATTGTGAGCATGTCACGGTTAATTTGGTGCTTCGTGGTGAATCTCTTTGCTTGTGCCACGCCCTTGTTATGATAGGCTACAAGTTAAAATGGGATACTCAACGACGTCATGACCATAGCTCAACGGCGTTGGCAGAAGGGCGTTCCTTGAGAGGCATTTGTGGCTTCGTTTTGTGTTATTATTGTACTGTAATTTATGCACTGTCATCTCCAGCTGCGAAAGTCAAACCTAACATTGTAACGTTAGGTACTGACGATGCCGCGTATCCCTAGCGGAGATCACTATTGAGTCTTGTAACTGTTGTCGCCATAAGTCTCCGAGACACAGCGCCGAACCACAACGCCGGTGCTAAAGCTTCAACGTTACCTTTAGCTGCGAATATTCTTCACACCTAGCGAATATTTGCGTAAATATTTATTTTTAAGCTATTCGCAATCGATTCGATTTTGAAGTTGTGCTCTCCGCACAAGTCTGCACTGGATAGTCATTTGCATGCAACTGAGGGCGAGAAATTACAACCTCAATTTTTTTCAGTTCGAGTGGTGAAGAACATCGTTCGTTTCTTATTCAGCTCGGAGAATAAATCGCGGCATTGATATATATCGCCCAAAAGGTTGTCCAATGTGTCATGGAGGCTCTGTCCGATTTCTCAAAATTCTTTTACAGCATAGATCGCGGATGCACAAAAAAAGACATTTATTTTCTGCTTTGTTTAAAAGTTCTGCCTTCAGTTGCGAAGCTTGCACCTAATAAGCGAGAAGAAGACGATAGCTAACTCTGATTAATTAGGGCATTTGAAAAGGATTGTCAGCAAAATTAAAAACTATGGCGCGAAGCACCGGTTTTCATCGTTGTTGTGGACTCTAATAAGAAGGTAGCTATTTTGCAAGCTCACGTTATGTTCGTAATGAATTGAGACGGTTATGACAAAAAACCGCATTGGCCCGAGTAGAAGTCTTTTTGGTATGGCGGGGCATAACGTTGCCATAAGGCACATGTTTCAGGCATCCAGAATTTTGAGAATCTTAAAGCTGTTCTTAATATATATATATATATATATATATATATATATATATATATATATATATATATATATATATATATATATATATATATATATATATATATATATATATAGTGCCAATCAATCGGTTTAAAGAAAATTACTTATAAAGCAGCAGAAAAAACAACCATGCCGCCGGTGGGATCCGAACCCACGACCTCCGAATATCGCGTCCGGTGCTCTTACCAACTGAGCTACGGCGACGGATGTCCAATCTGCTGCTTTCGTGGGTATTTATGTTTTACTGGGTGTAAGCGAACCTTGAGAGTGTTCACCAGCGCCACCCTCGACCACAGCGGTGGACGTAGCACGTCCTGTAATACCGCGAGTGTGATGTAGAACGTCATCTAACGGCGAGGGCAGAAACTGTGCGAGAGCCCTCTTATGCTATCTATGGCAACAAGACTGCCAGAACTGAGACCCCCGTTAAGCTATTAGCAGACAAGGTAAAGGAAATGAGGGGCTCGTTTGACATATTAAGAAAGCCAACAGTCGCCGAAACCAAGGTGCATAGGGGAATGCTTTTAATTTTTTTTTAATTTTTAGTGCCAATCAATCGGTTTAAAGAAAATTACTTATAAAGCAGCAGAAAAAACAACCATGCCGCCGGTGGGATCCGAACCCACGACCTCCGAATATCGCGTCCGGTGCTCTTACCAACTGAGCTACGGCGTTCGGATGTCCAATCTGCTGCTTTCGTGGGTATTTGTGTTTTACTGGGTGTAAGCGAACCTCCTTGAGAGTGCTCACCTATATATATATATATATATATATATATATATATATATATATATATATTAGCAGATGTTAAATGAAATGAGGGGCCCGTTTGACAAACTTATGAAGGGAGCTAACAGTCACCGAAACCAAGGTTCATAGAGGAATGTTTTTTTTTATGTGTTGTGCTTATCAGTGGGATATTATAGTACTTAGATTAATAAATCGCTTAAAGAAAATGAATTATAAAGCAGCAGAAAAAACAACCATGCCGCCGGTGGGATCCGAACCCACGACCTCCGAATATCGCGTACGGTGCTCTTGCCAACTGAGCTATGGCGACGGCTTCCCAATCTGCTGCTCTCGTGGGTATTTATGTTCATTGGACGTAAGCGACCCTTGAGAGTGTTCACAAGCGCCACCCTCGACCATAGCGGCGGGCGTAGCACGTCCTGTAATACCGCGAGTGTGACGTCGAACGTCATCTAACGGCGAGGGCGGAAACTGTGCGAGAGCCCTCTTAAGCAACCTATGGCACCAAGATGCCAGAACCAAGACCCTCGTTAGGCTACTAGCAGATAAGTTAAATGAAATGAGGGGCCTGTTTGACAAACTTATGAAGGGAGCTAACAGTCACCGAAAACCCAGGTACATAGGGGAATTTTTTCTTTTTTTTCAATTTCTAGTGCCAATCAATTGCCTTTAAAGAAAATTACTTATAAAGCAGCAGAAAAAACAACGATGCCGCCGGTGGGATCCGAACCCACGACCTCCGAATATCGCGTCCGGTGCTCTTACTAACTGAGCTACGGCGACGGCTGTCCAATCTGCGGCTCTCTTGGGTATTTATGTTCATTGGGTGTAAGTGAACCTTGATAGTGTTCACCAGCGCCACCCTCGACCATATATAATATATATATATATATATATATATATATATATATATATATATATATATATATATATATATATATATATATATATATATATACGAAACTAAAGGAACAGAAGGAATCCTCGCACTTCATTGAAATTATTTGAGATATGAGCAGTTAGAAATGTATTTAGTTACTGGTTTAGTTATGCCAGGTAAGAAATGTAATCTTCCACTAACGATAAAAATTTTTTTTCATGATAAGTTTCTAAAAAAAGTATTGCCATCCAATAAAGTCAAGCACCCGTTAAAAATTTTGCGTCCCCTAAACAAAAGTGCCCTTGTCCGTTGGAAATTTCAAGTCATAATACCGCCTACGGCGAACAGTTGTCGGGAACATCGCGCTTTATCCTCCTTTTCCAATATTAGCACAAACATTCGAATGCAATAACTTGAGCAGTTAATCACTGTTTCTGCAACTCACAATACCGCAGCCATTCATCATCATCATCATCATCACCATCATTTATTTTCCCTGAAAGGCCCCAATGGGGCATTACATAAGAGGGGGGGGGGGAACAAATGGTAATAACGGGTCACAAAGATAGAACACAAATATAAATGGCAAGCACAAATAAACACAGTAAACGCACTGAAATTACCAAGACAATAAATAGGTAAATAAAAGGCATTCTACAGGAAATGAGGAGAGAAATAAGCAGTCAATAAGTGTTTAAATTTTACTGAGTTGGTTTCATTGAGAATATCGTCAGGGAGTACATTCCACTCGGATATAACAGTCGGATATAACACTCGGATATATTTCACTCCAACACATTAAGTATTCATCCCGAACCATAGCTTGGCAAAGCGCTTCCGGCATCGCGAGAACCCTTTTATCTTCGGGTTGGTAATAATAATAATAATAATAATAATAATAATAATAATAATAATAATAATAATAATAATAATAATAATAATAATAATAATAATAATAATAATAATAATTGGTTTTTGGTGAAAGGAAATGGCGCAGTATCTGTCTCATATATCGTTGGACACCTGAACCGCGCCGTAAGGGAAGGGATAAAGGAGGGACTGAAAGAAGAGAGGAAGGAAGAGGTGCCGTAGTGGAGGGCTCCGGAATAATTTCGACCACCTGGGGATCTTTAACGTGCACTGACATCGCACAGCACACGGGCGCCTTAGCGTTTTTCCTCCATAAAAACGCAGCCGCCGCGGAAAACGAAATACGACAGCGGAGGACAACAGTGCCAGCAAGAGAGAAAAGGAACATTGACGGATTGCGCAACCCTCCAAACTTGCGACATCAAGATAGCTCTCTTGCAAACCCATTCTCTTCTAGACCCTTGCCCATTAAAAAAAAATATTACATCAGCTTTCATCATGACGCAGTGGTAGGAAAATCTTGAAAGTACCTCGGAGGAGACAACGTCAGTTTTTTCTCTGGCCTATTCATTCTGTTTCCATCTGCACATTGGATGTCGTAGTGTAGTGAATTCCTGTTGTTACTGCATCGAACCTCCCCATTTATTGCAGTGCAGTTAGAAGGGAGAGTTGCGTCTTTGCCGCTACTTTATTTAGATTTTACTCATACCGAGACAGTTCTTCGGGCGTCTTCTGAATCTTGTATGCCTATCGGATTTCGCGGAGAAATACTGCGCTTTATTGTCTGTTATATTCTATCTTAAGTTGCTTCTCTGGCCGATGGCGGCATTTGCTGTCTTGCCTTCAATTTTTCAAGCGATCTGATTTCATCTGAACTAAAGAACTAAAATTGCGATGCAGACGTTCTTGCCATGATTATACCTTTATGCCACTGATGTGATAGAAGCAGCACCTTATGACAGCCTAATAAGGGAAGTTGAAAGAAATTGACAGAGAGGACACATGGGGCGATAACTAGTTGCCGCAGTTCTCAAGTTGAAGGCGGTGCGGTCTAGTTTTAAAGACGCAGCAAAGGAGAAAGCAGCGAAGTCACAGTAGGCAACCTTCAATTCCATAGAAAACGAAGAGAGCTCCAGAGAAGCACCAGTGGTAGAGGCAACTAGAAGAAGTGTCTCTTCATGTTGATGTGGTCAGTCACAAGTTTTATTCTGGTATTCACCAGAGACAGAAATGCATTTCGTATAGTTCTCTATAATAAAACGCAGCAGCTCTTGCTACGACTTTGGCCTGTGACATGGACTGCTCTACCGCCTCCGTGCCCGTGGCACTCCCTCAAGAAACTGTGCCCGTCGCGCCAGTTCAGTATTCCCACCAAGGGCCGTCACCAGCGTCTGAGCCTCCTCCACAGATGCCTCCCGTGAGTCAAGGCTCTCTTCCGCCTGCTGCGAACTCGTTCCGCGTTACCATCAAGCCTACATTGCGCTTTGATATGACTGCCATCCCTGCCCGGAATGTTCAAGCCACAATTGACCATGCCCTTGGCTCTTCGAACTACTGCGGGTTTGTCGTCCATCGCCCATCGAACACCATCACGGTAAACTTGTCATCCTTGATGGACGCCCAGAAACTTTGCGCAGTTACGCGGATCCCCCTGGATGACAGCAAGCATGTCCCGGTGCAAATATATTTTGCATCTGGTCCTGACACACTCCGCTGCATGGTTTATCATGTCGACAGCACGAGCCCTCCCGAGGAGGTGCGCGCAAATATTCGCTGCTCAACTCAAGTTGTACTGCAAGCACGGCCTATGGGTCGCCGGGGATCATACCTGCTCATCCTGCAAGGCCCGTT
Organism: Amblyomma americanum; assembly: GCA_030143305.2. NCBI lineage: Eukaryota > Metazoa > Arthropoda > Arachnida > Ixodida > Ixodidae > Amblyomma > Amblyomma americanum. The sequence continues at coordinate 70,686 of JARKHS020034224.1, read as the reverse complement.
GACTCTCCCGAAGTACCTTACCTACTACGGTGCGATCGTCAAACCACAGCCCTTCCGACCTCGTCGTATTTTTTGCTATCACTGCCACAAAGAAGGACATATGCAAAATACCTGCCCTAATCCAGCAGCTGTGGCCGACATGAATGAACCAACCGCTCATTGTGCCCTGTGCAAATCGCCGGACCATGACATTCGCTCCCCCGCTTGTCCAAAGAAGAAGCAAGCGAAGAAGTTTCACAAGTCGCCTGCAAAAATGGATGTTCCTACAAGTAATCGCTTTGCAGCTCTCGCATGTGACGACAACGACTTCCCTGAACTTCCTTTATCTGAGCCTGCTGCTCACCATACGTCTCCTCGCCAGCGTACATATGCACAAGCGGCTCACCTTCCCGGATCAAATGGTACGCCCAAACGTCCAGTGCATCCATCACATGTGGATACCACAGATGAAGACACAGCTTAAGACAATGCAATCGCGGAGGCTCGCCGCCGACTAGATGAACTCACCCAGCGCCGGAACAGCGTCGTTCTCAATCCTCTCGAAGAATTCTCATAACTCGGGAGCAATCATCAGAGGAATCACCTAGGGTAAGCACTGGCCCACAATCAGGTGCCGACCACCTGTTAGCCATGACTACCCCGACAGTGGACAAGATATTAGCGCTGATGAAGCAGGTGACATCCCTCATCGTGGAAGCTCTTCGGCCTCGTCATGGATAGCGCATCATCATCGGTGGTGGTGCAGTGGAACTGTCGAGGTTTCGCTAATAAGGCCTCTGAAGTGAACATCCGCCTTCGCGACGGAAAGCTAAGGGCATGGGCGTTCCTACTGCAAGAGCATAATGCACTCCCACGCCTTTCAGGTTTCTGCGCATACCATTCACCATCTATCCCTGATCGCCGTTGCACCGCCTCCTCCCTCAGCCCAGGTAAATCTGCAATTTATATTCACAGTTCAGTTCCGCACACACCGCTCGACCTTTCACGGTGGTGCAACACACGTCAAGCGGTTGTCGCCCTTCTCGTAAAACCTGCACGCACACCCCTTATTCTAGTTTCTTTTTATAGTCGTCCTGGCTCCGCATCTCCCAATCTGGGATGGGTTCGTTTTCTACGTTCTACCAACTCGGGTATCCCTATTCTAGTTGGTGGTGACTTCAACGGCGCACACACTGCGTGGGGTTACCCATCGGATTCCTCAAGGGGTTCACACATCCAAGGGAGCTTTTCAGATCATTCCTTTCAACTTTTAAACCACCCGAATACTTCTACCCGCCCACGAGGTGGCTCGTATTCACCTGATTTGACTTGGTGGTTAGGCCCCGGTAACCCTCGTTGGGCTGTTGATTCTGATACTAGGGGTAGCGATCACAGCCCTATTTTTATCTCCCTCACGCCTACGCGTCTACGGAAAATACGCCGCACTGTACGAATAACATCATGGGATTCTGTACGCGCAGACAATCATTTATCTACATTCAACCCCTCTTCAGCATTGTCTACTCTATCTGCTGTTCTCGCTACTCACACTATTACCACTACTGTAAATGAAGACGACCCAAACCCGGACACACATCTCTTGAATCTGTGGGCTCTTCGTCGCCAGGCGGATCTTTACGCTACTCGTCACCCCGATGACCCTTCGGCTCTTCCTACTCTTCACCGCGCTACCGCACGGGCGCGGCGCTATGCAAAGCGGCTAGGCAGGCAACGCTGGGCTGCATGGTGTGCCCGCCTGTCCTCTACGCAGGGCAATCGACATCTTTGGAGAGTGTTTCACGCCATGGAGCGCCCTTCTCAGGTTGCAGATTACACAGAGAGCATTCGCCTCGCGCTAAATGTGGATGAGGACACATTTGCACAACAAGCGGCCCGTCAATTTTTTCCAAACCATGACTGCACCGCTACGTCTCCACCTGACTTATCGATAACAGAGCCCCCCGATGGGATTACTTCTGACCTCACCATGGCAGAGCTGCTGGCCTCCATTGACCGTTTAAAAACTACTACTACTCCCGGGCACGACGGCATACCTAACTCCTTATTCCGTAACTTGGAAGGGAGGGCTTTGGAAACCCTACTTGATACTTTTAACGAAGTGTGGCTTTCTGGCGTCATGCCGGGAGACTGGAAGCATTCTGTTGTGGTTCCAATCCCCAAGTCAGGTCAGCCTCCAGTATCTCTCTCGGCCCTTCGTCCAATTTCCCTTACCCCTACCATCTGCAAGCTTTATGAAAACATTCTAGCCGCACGCTTATCATGGTGGCTGGAATCCCATGATTGTTACCCAGATTCCCAAATTGGTTTCCGCCCACAAATTGGAACGGAGGACGGCCTTGCTACTTTGGCTGCTGACGTGCTTGACCACTCTCCACAGAGTCACCTTGTACGAACCGTAATCGCTACAGACATAACAAAGGCATATGATAACATCCTTCACTCTGCCATTCTTGCCTCCCTTCAAACTCTTGGTCTCCCTCACCGGTTCCTCCTCTCCATTCACGCCTTTTTAGCAAATCGAACCTTCAGCGTGCGTGTCCACGGAAAGCCCTTTGGTAATTTCACTTCCAATAGAGGAGTGCCGCAGGGCTCCGTTCTCGCCCCCACATTATTTAATGTGGCTTTAATTCCTCTTGTTCGAGCCCTAGAGACCATCCCTTCTATCCGCGTGCTTGCATATGCCGATGATATCACCTTGTGGTGCTGTCATCCAGATGCGTCTATTCATCAGTCGGTCCTTCAACACGCGCTGGATGTATTGACATCTCGCCTCCCACCTTTGGGTCTAACACTCTCTCCTACTAAATCATGTTTCATTCGAATTGGAAATAAAGCCGCCTTACGGAAAGCTCCCCCTTTAAGTTTTACGGTACATAATTCTCTGATTCCTCAGGTAGAAACTGTTCGTATTCTTGGTCTTCTCCTCCATACATCTGGGACTGGCACCCCGTGGCTGACAGCCACCCGTAAATCGGCTCACGCTACTCTAGGTCTGATTCGTCGCATAGCTATGCGCTCTGGTGGCGCACGTGCTCATACGGCCCGCCAGCTTGTGCGCTCTATCCTTCAGCCACGGATAGTATATCAGGCTCAATTTCAACGTCTCACCCGCAGACAGTGGGACTCCCTTGAAGCTATCAATCGTGAGGCTATGCGCGTCATAACATATCTGCCTCGTTTAACACCCATACCTGTGCTACAGGAGTTCGCCCAACTTAATACACTCAGTGAAATCATCGACCAACGGGTGGCAAATAGAGCTCGAAAACAGTCTCTCAAACTTCATCGTTTAAAGACACTTCCACCGTGGTCCTATTGCCAGCTCACTGACAATCGCCCCACTGTTTCCCCGTCGGTATCAGCAGCGTATCTGCCTGAAGGGTGCATATTATACACGGATGCATCTCATTCTGCAGAGAGGGGAGTTACTGCTGTGTATAGTCCATCTCATCCGCATCTCAACTCTCGCGCAACGTATACTGCGGATACGTGCACTCCCCTGGCATTGGAACTTCAAGCCATTTACAATGCCATTGCTTCCCTTCCGCTCGTTCCAACATTCAATACAGTTCACATTTACACCGACTCCCTCGCCGCCCTTAAACAGCTGAAGGCTGTTCGACGAACGTTCCAGATTTCACAATCTATTCATGTGCTCTGCGCAAAGTATCCATGTCCTGTGCGCATACACTGGATTCGAGGCCATGCCCAGGATCCACATAACATTCAAGCGGATGCTATGACTCATCTTCATACATTAGACGATCCGCCACCTTCCCCTCTTCCCCCAGATCCGTTCCTGTCCAACGTTTCCGATTCCGAAGTTCTGCGCCAGCGAACACGCGCTCTAATTCCTCCGTGTTCGCACCCTCTCCCCCGTAGTCTTACTCGGCAGGAGGAGGTATCCGTGCGCCGGATTCGGGCAGGGGCGGCTCTGACACCATCTGTCCGTCATCGGTGGCGTGGCGTGCCTGACAGGTGCCCTCACTGTGGCGCTGCACCGGACATATGTGATGTGCGGCACTTGTTGTGGACGTGCCCAGTGACGGCTGCTATCAGAAAACGGCTCCTCAGGGAGGTGGGCCTGCGGTGGAACCGCGAAAGTGACTTCGTGAAGTGGACAATGGACAACCGTTTCATTAACAACCTCTGCGACTACCTCAGCGCAACGGTTCTTCACTCCTTCTTTTAACTTTCAATCCCGTGCATTCCTTCCCCCCTTTCCTTTTTCAACTTATGCCTCATGGCACACTTCTCGAATAAAAAAAAAGCTCTTAAAAATACCTGCCAGGCCGAATCTTAAAAGTTTTCGCGCAGAAAATATTCCCTTTAAATACAATCTCAATGGCCAACTTTTGCAAACTTCTTTAGTTTGTTTAGTTTAGTCTGTTTTATTTCGCTCGAGCAAAAATTATGTAGCGGCGAATGTCCGGACCCCGTAGAATATCTGTTACGGGTCCAATTGGATTTATTTTTGCAAATGTGGCGGAGAGTTTGAAGGATGCTTCACTCCTGCCATCGGTTGGCCCTTTATTGCACTACCTCCGGGATCGGCCTTGTCTTTAGCGCGTGTTAACTATCCTGTCTTTCTATCCCATCTTTCAACTCTTCTACTATCTGCACGTGGTAGCGACTGTGGCTCGGCTAGAGCCAGTGAACAGGCCTGTGCGCTTTCCTTTCCTTTCTTCCTGGCAATAACAGACAGAGAGACAGACAGACAGCAAAAATTATGTGGGTACCGTTTACTTTCTTGCTTTGCGTGGCACGAAAGAAAAGAACGAAAAAAAACTACAAAATGTCTGTTATTAACTATGTTACTTTCAAAGCCTCATTGTGAAAATGGCTTTTAAACGTAAGTGGAAAGAAATATACAGATTTCTGTGTTGGATTCATATTTCGAGTTGATAAGCGGTATCACCAATATAAATTATTCGCTTAATAATTGGTTTTTAGGGAAAGTAAATGGCACAGTATCTGTCTCATATATCTTTGGACTCCTCAACCGCGCCGTAAGAGAAGGGCTAAAGGAGGGAGTGAAAGAAGAAAGGAAGGGGTGCCGTAGTGGAGGGCTCCAGAATAATTTCTACCACCTGGGGAACTTTAACGTGCACTGACATCGCAAAGCACATGGGCGCCTTAGCGTTTTTCCTCCATAAAAACGCAGCCGCCGCAGTCGGGTTCGAACTCGGGTAAATTATGCGCTGTGAGCCAGTACTCAGTAATACTCGTAACGGTGGCTCTGTTCTTAAGGCCCTCGGCTACTGAGCCGCAGGGCCACGGCTGGAAACCGGCCGCGGCGATCGCCCGTGTGCTGTGCGATGTCAGTGCATGTTAAAGATCCCGAGGTTGCCGAAATCATTCTTGAGCACTCCACTACGACACCCCTTTCTTCCTTTCTTCTCTAAATCTCTCCTTTTATTCCTCACCTTACGGCGCGGTTCAGGTGGCCACTGAGATGTGAGACAGATCCTGCCGAATATGCTTTCATCAAAAACCTTTTTATTTTTGGTCAGTAAACAAAGGAAGTGAGTGCTCAACACATTGTTTGTTCACCTTTGTGTGCTTCTTGAAAGTGAATGACTTTGCATAAGTTGTCCGTCAAAAAAACTAGAATGCTAGACCTTCTAGTGGACATTCAGAATTTACTAGCGGCTCTTCTTACATCATGAGGACCGCAAGAGAGCTAGGTTAATTTTGTGGAAACTATACCATGTAGAGGCACCACATGCGAGAAGTCATTTGGTGATTGCTCACGAGATGTTGCAGTGAAATGCAGTGCATGATTAGACGGAATGTTCAAACCGAAGAAATATTATTATTCTGTCATAAAAAACTCCGACTTCATTTGCATTGAACGAAAAACCTCTAAGAAGGCAAAGTGTTCCTGTGCTGTAAATAATTTCTTCAAAGCACGACACGTTTTCTCTGTAGGTAACGTAGCGGTGACTTCTGTCCGGAGAGCAGAAAAGACAGCGGAAATGACTTCAAAGCAAGACTCTTTATTCAGGCGGACTTGCGCTCGCAGATAACTGAATGTCTCGGCGGCGGCGTAGCAAGAAGCGTGCCTGGTGGTCGTCGAATAGGAACGCCCGCCGGTTTCGGCCGTGCTTAAAGGGACACTGAGGAGAAATTGAAGTTGGCTTGTATCGATAGAATACGAGCTCCTGATCACAAAAACGCCGCTCTTACTGAAAACAAACCGCTTGTAAGGTAGAAAATAGTAAGAACCAAAACACAGGTATCGCCGCCACAGGCCAAACTCGCAAGTACAAGCGTGGTGACGTCGTAGGACAAGAGACGCCACCTTGGAGGAATTGTCCTTCCTACATTGGTCGCGGATCTCTGAGGCTGACAAAAGAACATTGCTCGGTTCAATATTGAAATAAGTTTTGTTTTTAAACCGGTAGTGCACTTTTATCGCACGAAGAAGGCAGACAAAAGGCAACCTGAATGTTGGAAGCAAAGAAAACCGATGCTTGGCGGCTCCACAGGCGGCCAGGAGAGTTTCGATTTGTTAGGCGCTTCGCGTCTATGAGCTTTGTCTGCCCCGTGGTTTTATTTTTGACGCGCCTCGATTTACAAGCGCCGAACAGCAGAGCAACTCCAAGTGTTGCTTTAAAGTGTTGCTTTAAAGTGTTGCTTTGCAGCGATAAAGCTGCGTACCTTAATCTTTGAAGAATGAACATAGAGAACAAAGATTCGCGGCATTGCTCCCCTCTGAAAGAAGCATCGACCCGATGTTTTAAAACAAATAAGGTGAACAGAAACAAATAAAATGGATGTGCACAATAAAGAGTGGGAGTGGAAACACAACGTTCCTTAGCGCGCATAATACTGCTTTACACTGACAACATGGACAACTTCTGGTCGTACGCGGCGTCGCTCGGATGCAGTCATTGTCTCAGGGACGACTTCATAGTCCAGTTCGCCTAGCCGACGAAGAACCTTGTACGGGCCGAAATAGCAGCTCAAAAGCTTTTCATCGAATCCGCGGCGTCGAATGGGCGTGCACACACAGATTGGCTCTCCTGGATTGTATTCCGCGTTGCGTCTTCGTAGGTTGTAGCGTCTGGCGTCGGACCGCTGCTGATTTTGATCCGTAATCGGGCAAGACTTCGAGCTTCTTCTGCGCGTTGAAGGTAGGCGGCAACGTCGACGTTCCCTTCTTCTGTAACGTTGGGCAGCATGGCGTCTAGCGTGGTCGTGGCCTCCCTGCCATGGACAAGTCTAAAAGGCGTCATCTGGGTGGTCTCCTTCACAGCTGTGTTGTAGGCGAGGCCGATGTAAGGCAGGATGACGTCCCAGGTTTTGTGTTCGGCATCGACATGCATGGCGAGCATATCGGCGATGGTTTTGTTCAGGCGCTCGGTCAGTCCGTTGGTCTGCGGATGGTATGCAGTTGTCCTCCGGCGGCTGGTTTGGCTATAACGCAAAATGGCTTGCGTTAGTTCCGCCGTGAATGCTGTTCCTCTGTCCGCGATGAGCACATCGGAGGCGTCGTGTCGCAGAAGAATGCATTCCACGAATAATTTTTCGACTTCTGCTGCTGTTCTGTTTGGTAGGGTTTTTGCCTCGGCGTAGCGGGTCATGTAGACGGTCGCTATCATGATCCACTTACTTCCAGACTTTGACGTCGGGAAAAGGCCAAGCAGGACCATGCCGATGTGCTGGAAGGGCTTTGAGGAGGGTTGAGTAGGGTTCAGAACACGTTCTGGTCGGGTGGGAGGAGTTATTCCTCGCTGAATATCTCGACAGGTTTTAACATAATGTGGGATATCGGCAGACAGTCGGGGCCAGTAATACTCGTCTTGAATGCGGCTGAGGGTGCGAGTAAACCCGAGATGTCCAGCTGTCGACTTCTCTTGCGAAACCTGTAAAACTTCGTCGCGGAGACTTGCAGGTACAACAAGGAGGTAGTCTGTTTTGCTCGCTGCGAAGTTCTTCATCTATGGAACGGCTGCCGGTAGGTGGCTTTGTCGCTTAGTTTGTGATGCAGTACTCGTGCCGGCAGCATTGAAGAATGAACAGAGTACATGATTCGCGGCATTAAATAAGGCTCTTAAAAGGACAGTCCGCAGTTTTGGAGCCAAAGGCACTTTACGCAAATTCTACACTTTGAACAAGTCAACAGTGTGCATATTGTTTTTTTATATTTAGTAAATGTTTAATGTACATAAACCTCTCTACGCTTTTATCGGCTTAATGGGCTGGTTGTAGATTGTGGACTTGAAAAATAAACGTTGCTTAATTTCTCCACGCGCGCCACAAGGTCGCGAAAGCTTACTTACAGGTATTCCCTTTTTCCTTAAGCTTTTTCCTATATTTTTTATATGTGATCTCTTACGTTGATGTGACTGCGCCACATGGGATTACGAGCTTTGTGCGAACGTCTGCGCAGTAGTGGGCACCGCACAGAGGATGGTACCGCCAGCTGCCACTCGGCAGATCAGTTCCGGTGGGAACCAGAGTATATATGGATGCAACCAAGGTCTAAGAGAAGTTTGATTGCGGAGACGTTATACGTGTATGGGAGTGCAGAGACCACAAAATTCAGGCTTGGCGTAAAGAGGAAGAGCTCATTCGGGAAGACACTGCGCGACAAGATCCACAACTCTCTGTCTACTCATTGAGATGAGAGTAAAGCTCGCGTACACTCCAAATACTACTAAACAGAATCGTGTTAATAATTTTGCAAAACATGGAGCTAGCTCATATGTGGAGTAAACATCCGTTAGTTTTTATCCCCACCTCCTCCCTCAAGCTAAACAGCGCAGTAGCCCTCCAAAGAAGAGAAGAGGAGACTAAAAAGTGTAAAAAGAAAAGCAAGCCGCCATTATCGATATAGTTCTTCTGGTGTTATTAACTGCGCCACGCATTTGAAAGTGAGCACAAAATAAAGCATCTATTTTTGTACATTAGTTCGAGTTATTTTCGGCATGATTGGTAGTGGAAAATCATCGATCAGATATCGTTAGACGCTGCTGAAAGTGGAAGTAAAATGGCGGTATATTTAAAGGAGCTAGAAAAGGCAAAGCCGTTTTTACTGACTTATAACGAAAGCAAGAATTTCGGTCTTGAATATCAACATCAAATGGTATTTTATATAAAAAATGACAAGAATTCGAAAACTGAATAATTAGCCGGATAAGCCGTTCCCTTCTCATGGAAGCTGACGTGAACGAGTTTAATTTAATTGCACCTTCTTACGCATATTATAGTTACACTGAAATAAATCGCTGTTTTGGGGCCATAAATCATAAACGCGTTACGAATAATTCCCTTTCATATCAGACACTGCGCAGTGTCTCCCACACCTTGAACTGTCGATTCGATATCAAAAATTGTTTTTTGACCATTGAAAGCCTGGAGAGACTTGCGCGGCACGAAAGCTTAATGTCGTACATGTTTATAGAGCATCCGTAATAACTAAGATTGCAGAGAACATGGCTTTTAGAAGGCTTGCACCGCACGTTCGACTTGGTTCGTTCCTAGACGGAACACAAATAAACTGTATGGTTTTATGTGAAAGTTGATAAATGCGTAGTGACAGGTAAAGACCGGACTCGCTGCTTAGTCGAGCTGGTTTAGGAACTCGACATATAAACAAAGAAATGCTCAATTTGTGTTCACGTAACGCCGATATATCGAAAGGAGTGCTACAGGAATAGATAACGGGTAACTGTTCCGCGCACTGTGGTGCGTGCTCCTTTGTGTCATCCATCGCTGCAAGAAAAACGCCAAGTGCTCAAGCTCGATTAATTCTTGGGTCTAGTATAAAGGTCAATCATCTAATGAACTTTTATGGCAACTGCGGTAACTAAAACTGGCAACGATTCAATTTGTCAGTAGAATTTTTTATTATCATCAAAGCCTATTAAGCTAAAACGAATAAAACAAAGAAGCAATCATAAAATCATTTTGGTTATTTGAGGGCTGGTCATCTGCTTCTTGCGGAATACAATGGTAGCTGTGCACAGTACAAATCAATGCCTTTAATATTTTTTTCCCATTCACTCGAGAAAAAAAAAACGCTTAACGATATACGCTACGTCCTCCGTTGCCGGAAGCTGAAAAGCTTTACGTAGTTCATTTTGCTACTTTCAACTGTATGCATGTTGACACGAGTATACTAGTATAAAGAATGATTTCCTACGGAAAGCGCACTGGAGGCTTTTTCTCTCGTCGGGGATGGGGGGGGGATGCGGAAATAATCAAACAATGGCTCCTTTCAAACACCCAATTCATTCGCAGAAACGACGCATGATGCGTGTGGGCGAACATGCAGACCTGAAGCTTCATCCTCAATCTATGTTGACCCGTTTCTCTACAGTCTGTTCATACATTCCTGCAGAAGCCTCAGCATTCCTATCTTTCGGAACGCACATAAACGCCAGTTACAGTTCCTACGAAAGCGGCAACGTTACGATTTTGGATGCGGAAAATTTCGGAAACCTGGGGTCTATTTTGACCTTACTCTCCAGAAATATCGTCCGAAATTGTTGGATTTACAGCCCGGCCAACTGCACACTGCCTGTGTTTTCGGGAAACAAGCTCGCTAAGCGTTGTTTGGATGTCCGTGTTTAGCAGAGAACGAGGTGAGGACAGTTTTATGCGATGAGTTTTTTTCAGGGACACCACTGTCAGGTATCGCCTTGAAACAGACACGGTTCTTCAGTATACCACAACGGAGTTGTCCAGTAACATCTGCAGTGGGAAGGTACACAGCTGGAGGGCTATCATTGTCAGATTTGGTGAAAACCAGGAACCAGAGACAGAAGCAGAAGAAAGCCATACCTCCGCCCGGAGGACCATGGGTGGCCAGTGGAGAGGAGGAGGTTAAGGTGGTGATCGTACTGTAGAGCTTCAAGTCAGGGGAGAAGGACAAGCTCCAAATTGTCATACTGAGCGGGACAGCTGGGACAGGAGTTGTTAAATCCGTTATGATGATGATGTTCAACTTGATTGCACGGATGGTGTATTATGGTGCTGTGGTGAGGGCAGCGTGGAGTGACGGGGTTGTCATTTCGTAGCGTTTTTCAGACGTCATATAAGTGAGCCTCACCCCCGCCTTTATATGCGGTGAAATCCTGGGAGTGACCCAGCTGTTAATGTCGTGGTCAAGCTGATGAACCAGAACAAGCTGATAGACAGTAACAACAACATTAAACTGTACCACACAGCACGGCGAAGGAAGCAATAATATATCCCTGCATACCGGAACAACACGCGGGCTGTGATAAATTCTGCTTAGCGGGCGGCTTTATAAATTTCGGTAACCTTGATTCGTCAACGTTAAACGACGCCTCAGTAGTCTGTTTATCCTGGGCCTCATTAGCACCGTAGTGAAGCCACTGTGGTTGGGGTCGGAGCGCCGATCTCATGCTCGCGAGCATAAAATAGCATCTAACCCTAAGCGAAAAATTCGAAAAGGAGAAAGTGCGCGGCAGATATGCTGCCTCTAGACAGTGTCGCACTGTTATTTCCTTATTTAGGTTTACTACCATGACCCCCTGACTTCCACACGTTCACCACTGAATTGTGGTATTCTTTCGCGCTGGGTTGTCTTCAACGGTGAGGACTGCTTTCACAGAACTTCATCGGGATATTGAAGGTGTTCATTGCCTGGAACGCTGTCACCATCTTCCTGTCCTGGACCGCTGCCTGCATGCAAGTCTTCCATAGATATTGCCACGCTGCTGACTTTCTGCCGGCGCCACCTGGAGGTCGAACTGTGTTCCCGAGCGCGTGGCCGAACGTCTTCTTTGTCCAGAACGAGCGCGGCGGTGTTGGCAAACCTCGCCCGAGTGAACAGCTTTGTTCTCTGTATTTTCGCCGGTGACATTTTTGGTGGAGCCGTGCTGGGTATCATCCCATGTACGCTGACCGGGACGATAGCCCTGACGCTTCTCCCCGACGAGCAGACGCCACACCTGTCCACAAAGCGAGCCGTCGCCTGCGAGGCCTGCAACCCGAATTTGAGCCACTCACGATTCCTGCTCGGGCCATGACTTCCGCCACTGGCAGCCAGACAGGTCAGTCCTTCGGCAGTGCCCCGCCGTTCGTCTTTCTTGCACCTCGGTCGCCACCATCCTTCCACGGCGACCGGTTCGAGGATGTAGAAGATTGGTTGGCCGGTTTTGACCGTGTGGCCGCGTTCAACCAATGGGACGACGAGCGAAAGCTGCTGAACGTGTACTTCGCACTGCAAGACTCGGCGAAAACTTGGTTCGAGAACCACGAGGCGTCCTTCTCTAACTGGGCAGCTTTTCGCCGCGAGGTGCTCGCCACGTTCAGTTCGAGCGAGCGAAAGGAGAATGCCGAACTTGCCCTTCGCTCCAGGTCACAGCAGTCCAACGAGAGCGTGGCCATGTTTATTGAGGACATGACCCGCCTCTTCAATCGGGCCGACCCAGCCATGCCCGAAGCTACAAAGGTGAGGCACCTTATGCGTGGGGTAAAGGAGCAGCTAATCGCTGGCCTCATGCGCGACCCTCCGAGAACTGTCGCCGCCTTTGCTAAGGAAGCGACGACCATAGAACGTTCCTTGCAGGAACGGAGTGCCCAATACGGCCATCAGGCAAATGTAGCGGCCGCTCAGTACTGCACGTCCTTGCCAGGCCCCGGGGATGAGGCGCTGCGAGCGCTTGTGCGGAGCATTGTCCGCGAAGAACTGCGACACCTCCACTTGAGTGCTCCGTCAGAAAGCGTACCTTCGACAGGCGATGTTCTCCGTGACGAAATCCGGCGAGCGGTGCAGCCACCCCCAGCACCCCTTTTGGAGCCGCACGTAATGTCCTACAGCGATGCCCTGCGCCGACCTGCCTCGGCGCCGCAAGCGTTTCGCCCCGTTGCCGAACAACCACCACCCCATCGTTACGTGCGTCCCATCGAGCAGCAGCAGGACCCGTGCCCTCCATTCCGCAAAGCGTACGTGTGGCGAACGTCCAACGATCGTCCGCTCTGCTACCACTGCGGGGAGCCCGGCCATGTTCTGCGGAATTGCCCGTACCGGCGGATGGGTCTGAAAGGATTCCCACCGGAAGCGCCTCGACCGCGCTATGGTGAAAGACCGCGGGACATAGAGGAGTACCTGAACTCTCAAGTGCCGCCCCCGACCTCACAGCGGCGACAGTCGCGATCGCCATCCCCGAGGCGCTTTGCTACGCCCAGTCGGCCCTCAACCTCCGGTCAGTTCGGAGGCACGTCCCCTCGGCGGGAAAACTGAAGACGGCGTCCTCCGGGGGTAGGGCCGCCGCCGCTTCACGAAGTCAACCGTGCTCTTCGCTTTGCTACAGCTCTGATGGTTACGCTGAGAACTACGACGACGCGCGAACCAGGAAGTGTCGCCGGAGAGCTTGTGTCTAAGACAGTGTAGTATAAAACATGTCATAACTTATGCCGACGCTGCCGTTTTTGTTCTTTAGTGCGTGCCTCCGGCTTGCGAGCGAATATGCATATGCTGTAGCGACCTTGTATCAAAACGTGATTGCGGAAACTTGAACTGGCACTCCAAAGTGACACATACTCATATCTTGCTATTCTTTGCAAAGTGGGACCTTGTGTTCTGAGTTGTTCTAACCCCACCGCCACCGCGGTGGCTGAGTGGTTATGGCGCTCGGCTGCTGGCCCAAAAGACGCGGGTTCGATCCCTTGCCGTGGCGGTCGAATTTCGATGGAGGCGAAATTTTAGAGGCCCGTATACTGTGCGATGTAAGTGCACGTTAAATAACCCCAATTGGTCGAAATTTCCGGAGCTCTTCACTACGGCGTCTCTCATAGCCTGAGTCACTTTGGGACGTTAAACTCCCATAAACCAAACTAAACTGTCCTAACCCCACCATCATTTTCGCACCGTGGCCACTTGACGGCGAAAAATTGCTGACACCCACCGCATAACCCACCGCACGTGCATAAGAGCATAAGCCGAGCTTGAACTTTCTGGCTCGATAAGGAGAATGCTCCCATTGATAATTTATTATGTAGAGACGAGCGGGGCACAATATTTCTATTTCTTGAAATCGAAGGTCTGACGAAATCTCGTCTGGTCGTGTAGTAAGTAACCCATTTCAACAGAAAAAAAGGCAGACGCCGACCAAACGTTTTTGTCAAAACAGACGTTTCGGCTTCCATACGGAAGCCTTGTTCACTAAACTTTATTGTAGAACCGCAACGCTTAAAAAGGTTTCAATAATCATCCCAGGCATCTTGCATAGGTTGGCGGGAGATTGCCGATGTTACGATTAAGTCTTTTTTCGGTGGTCTGAATCGCCAAGGACTCGAGATACTGGTGGGAAAGCCAGTCCTTTTCTTTGGCGATGATAGAAGCCATTTCCCAGCAGATATCATGACCTGCCGATACGGCGTGCTCCGCAAGTGCGTTGGAAGTGACTTTCTTGTTCTTCACGTCCGACATGTGTTCTTTTAGACGCCTTTCAAAATTCCCGCTCTCGCCGATCTAAACATAGTCGCACTTGGCGCAGGGAATTCTGTACACAACACCCGGAAATTTTTCTTTCTTTAGTTTGTCCTTGACATTATCGAGCTCGCGCCGTAACTTGCGGGTGGGAATGTGGGAAACGTGCAAGTCGTACGTGCGCAGGACACGTCCCAGTGCTTCCCTTATGCCCGGTACATAAGGTATGGCGACACGTGCTTTGCAATGGCTGCCGACCGGTTCCGCTGACCGCACCGAGCGACGTTCAACAGAGTCCAAAAAATTCCTAGGGTAGCCGCAGTTCATCAAATCACGACGCATTTGTATCAAGTCCGAGGCACTATCTTCAGGTCTTGAGCAGATTTTTCGGGATCGTTGAATTAGCGAAGCCGCAACTGCACGTGTGTGGCATGCCGGGTTAACAGAGTTAAAATGCAGGTAGCTGCCCGTGTGGGTGGGCTTCCTGAAGACTTGAAACAAAAGGCGGCTGCCATTTCTCTCTACTGACACGTCAAAAAAGGCAGACGGTTGGAAACCTCCTCCTCAACAGTAAACGCAATGGCCTCAGCGATGCTGTTGATGTGCTCTGTGAAGGCGGTGAGTGCATCCTTTTCTATGATGCAAAAGCAATCATCAATATATCGCAGGAAGATCTTAGGCCGAGGTTGGAAAGACGCCAGAGCTTGGTTTTCTATAGCTTCCAAGGTCAGGTTAGCAGCCGTGACCGAAAGGGCCGCGCCCATTGCTGTTTCATGCACCTGTTTGTAGAAGGTGCCTCGGAAGACGAAATACGTGTTTTCTAGGCAAAACTTCAAGAGCCTCAACAGGTCCGGTGCCTCGAAAGGTGTTCTTTCGCCGAGTTTCTCGTCTGAGTGAAGGGGAACGCCGCATACAACCAGCGCTAGATCCACAGGGACGCTTGTGAACAGAAACTTGACATCGAAGGACACCATTATGTCATCGTCATCCACGGAAATGTCACGCACCTTTTCGATGAACTCGTACGAGATCCGTATAAACGTGGATCCTTTCCCGTCTAGCGGCGCGAAGATGCGGTGAAGGTATCCCGAGAGCTCGTACAAGGGGGAACGGGTGAAGTCTACTATCGGTCGCATAGGGACGCCCTCCTTGTGGATCTTTGGCAAGCCATACAAAGCAGGCGCGGACCCATTGTGATAGAGGAGCCTGAAGTACAGTGGCTTATGGTGAGGCGGTACGATTATTCAAACCTATTTAAGTGTTGCGGTTCTAAAATAAAATTTAGTGAACAAGGCTTCCGTATGGAAGCCTAAACGTCTGTTTTGACAAAAAAGCCTTTGGTCGGCGTCTGCCTTTTTTTCTGTTGAAATTCTATTTCTTCCCCTTCTCAGAGTATTTTTCTTTATTTTGCAAAGAACATAGTCAATGATTGTGTTCATATCTCCTTGCGATGCCAACTAGCCGAATCAGCCATAGTAATTAATAAATAAGGAATAGCCACCAGAAATCTAGTAGTTTGCCGTCCTTAGTACAAATTATATCGAGTAGTGTTTCATATAATATCTGTGCCTAAAAACATTCCCATGCTTTAACCTGCGGCATTCGGTTAAAAGCCATTTGGAGCAAAATAGTAAAAGCAGATTGTTGATAATCTATTTTACACATGACGAAGCTGGAAAATATCATCACGATAAAAACAAAAGTAAAATACAAGGGTCGACCAGAAAGGTGAGCATTATCCTCTGTAGCTCGATAACGGTGGTCACTATGGAAATGAAATTTTGTAGGTGGGCCCATTGAGTCTTGGCACCCTAACATTTACCTTAGTTTTGTTTGCTATTGTTTCATATACCCCACAATAGATGCTCAACATGACACCCTACAACGCCAACATGCAATGATTTAATTTGGCCACAAATCCGTCGGTAATTCATCAGCAACGATCCGCAGTAAACTGTTGCCGGTTCAGGGAGACAACAAAAAGTATCGCAGAAATGTGTTACAACGGCTTGAGATGTTTCTGCAGGGTTATTTGGTGATTGCAGTTTTCAGGCCCTACTACGCTCAGGTACAGCGTCAAGCGACACAAGCGATGAAAATGCATCAAGTCACGGAAATGCACGAGACAGATCATGAAACACGCACCTATGGCAAAACGATCCGTCCTTACTCCAATTGGATGATTGGGATACAAAAAAAAACTTTTACTAGCTAAATTCCACGGCTTCTGACTATGGAAGCGATGCACAACCGAAAAGATGCTTGGCGACCTTCAGCAAATTTTTGGGGGGTATTTTCCGCATTGTTTATATTGAATTTATTTATTCATGAAGCGCTATCAGATTTACACCTGTTCGAGCGATTATAGACTCATCTGTGTGGCAGACAGGCTCGACATGACAACGAGTTGATTGGTGCGTGAAAAAGTAGGCTCATGAAAAACTGAAGGGCTTTATGAACATGCAGTCGTGTCATGGAAATAAAGATGGCTGCAATGCAGGGATTTAAGTGGAGCAAATAGTGAGCGGTATTTTCAAAAAAGCAAACCTGTAATGCCTTTACCGACAAACTATCATTTCACTAGCGGTTTTCATTACCGAGCAGCAGTGGACTGTGCGTTACTTTGTGACCAACCTTTTTACATCATCTCCTTTTTTCAAGCCTTCACCATGCGGTTCTAGTCCCCTCTTTGTCGGAAAAATTTCAGTCTCAATTTTATTCCCGGTCTTACGACAACTCCGGCATCTATATATGAGCGAATTTCCCCAATTATTCCCGCCATCTAACTTTATGCCGCCCGCTACAATATTTTCTTTCACTTTTACATCAGTGTGAGCACTTCGTCTTACTGCTCCCGGGTAAGAGGTCGCTGCGTTGTGTTTCCAAAACATCTCTCTAAATGCTTTTTTCTTATTTTAGTTTACCGAGTGGCCAATTCACAATTCGCGTTCTCTTCTACGTCCTTTTAGTGGCACACACGTTTCCATGTACTTCCGTGTCACTCTGCACAGCTGTTTTATCGTGATTCCGAACGGCTCGTTTCTAAAACGCGGATGGTTCTTTCCTTGCTGAATGCAACGTACGCCGACTCTCGTTTCTAACCGAACTTTCCACTGTCCCTCCATGTACGTTCTTTTTATATGTAAGCCACGAATAAAAAATAACTGCAGGCCACAGCTTGCTTATTGTTAAGTTATTAGCGTGGACCTAGTTGGTATTTGGTTTCTTTAATTTGCGACATGAGTCTAACGCAGTGCAAGTGGTTTTTATTGATTTGAGTGAAATAAACAAAAATCTGGGTACACACCCTAGCCATGACAAAAACAAAAACGCTTGTCCCACGACAGACAAGTTGCGTCGCGAAAGTCCAAATAGTCAATTTTGTGCTCTAGTTTACAAGCCTACATGGCGATCGACGAAGAAAAATAAGTGTCAAGACATAAACGACTAGAGTTCTTTCTGTCGATGCAAAAGGAATTCTCTTCTACTCGAAACAGATGCGCTATTTTTTGTGATACTGGTTTAGTAAGCCCTGCAGAAGCATATTTAACACAAAAGGCGCAGGAAAGAGCATTAACAGTGTTTACGACCAGGCAAGCCGCAGTTTGCCTGATCTTAATGAAATGAGATTTTCGCTTTGTAACAGGCGCACATTTTGTGAGAAAATGCTTACAGAATTTTACACACTGGTTTTGGTTACCGCGCTATGGGCACAATAAATGGCACGCAACAAACAGAATCGTGCATGCTCTCCCTAGTGATGAAAGTGCTCGGTGAGGTTGCTCAAAAGGATGGTTGCGGCCCGTTTGAGAAACAATAGCGACAATGCGCTCAGTATTGAAAACTCCCATTGACTTTTATTATCGTTCGTGACGCTAAGTTTTCCGAAAAATGCGCGATTCTAACGCACACCCGATGTTCACTATCCGAAAACAGAAAAAGTACACTTTGTGCACAACCTCGAAGTGACGTTGACATTTGCTTTCGCATTACTGCTCGTTGCTCTCGTGGCAGTTCTTGGCTATTGCGTAACGACGTGACTGAAAGGCTAGCAGTCGAAGGAAAATTCTGACTGCAAGTGGCAAAGCAGGACATTTCTGAAGCCTTCCACACTCGCGTGCAGCGCAACTGACTAGTCCGGAATATGGAAAACCTAACTGGAAATGGTTCTGTAGTTTCGGTTTCCGCGTGCTGCACGGTTACGTTTCCTTCACCATTGCTAAATAGGAGCTTCGTGCAAAAGTCGCTGATTCCTCAAGTACTGCAGATTGAAGATGTTGCTCTTCACCTCTGGCTAAAGTGGGCATCAAGTGTTCGCCAATGGAGAGTGAAGGCACGCGGTGGTTGGAACTGCTTGCTCTGTTTCGAGTAAACGCATGGTGTAGACAACGCACAGTGATGAGAGAAACGTAACATTTGTCATGAGTTAAAAAGAGGCTAATTGCGGGCATGGGCGTATAGAGCGTGTCGATAATAATGAAGGTTACCTTTACTCTTCAAATGACCGTTTAATAATATTAAGAAGGCACTTGAGAATGTTTAAATGCTGTGAAAGCGAATGCATTAGTGTGCCATTCTATGCATTCGACCTGGACGCATGCAGGCTGCGCACAGATAAATGATGCGAAGACGCGCCTCCGAGCGCTGATTCCAGAAACGCTGAGTCCACAAAGGCCAGAGTGAATAACTCGGACACTCGGTTCGAATAACTGTAACGAGATAGCCTTCAGCCTAAGAGACGTATGCTGCATGCAACAAGAAATCGTATGACACCACAGGCAACAGTGTACGGCGAACGATTGCGTCATAATTTTGATACGAAAATTGGTTTTTGAGGAAAGGAAATGTGCAGTAACTGTCTCACTTCTTGTTGGAAACCTCAACCGCGCCTTAATGGAAGACGTAAAGAGTCTGGGAAAGCATACAACTGAAGTTCCATACGTATTCGGTTCGAATAACAGAACGCTTTACGGTAAAAGGTTGCTCTCAGTTTTGCTACGAATGCAGTCGGAACAACGGGCGCCACATTGGGGTCAGCCAGTGGGCGGTATATATCGAAAAACGAACATGTATACGTACAGGATTGTACTGAAATCGTTGTGCTCGGCTTGCTATGTGTGTCTTACGGCAGCTTGATGTCGTCACCCTATTTTTCTTGCGATCGCTGGGATTTTCTGTACCATCTGGGAGTACACACACTAACTTCGCCGCCAGCTTTTCTTCTAATAATAACTGTAATGTTTGCCATTAAAAATGGTTTCTTGAACGACGAAATATAAGTGAAAAATTCTAAGTTTCCTCAGCGGGCGTTGATGCATGTTGATGTCATTCAGTTTTATTGTTCTGATGAGCTTTTGATTTAAAAAAAGTAGAGAGAAAACACATCTTAGGCGTATTACTAGATGCAAAATATTTCAATATCTAGCCTTGAAATATCGCTAACGTGGCCTTCTCTCGAAGACTTTTTAAAAGGGAGGGCTTTTAAATCTTTCAACCAGTTCATGCAAGCTGTCTTCGTCCTTCTGTTACTAAAAATGTTTATACGTGTCTGTGGTTCACTTGAAAATTTCACGGACAAAGCTAAATCAGCGAAGTCTAGAATCCATTTCCACTCGTTAATTGCGCTCCATCATCTGCTCTGCCATAAATGTTTCAGTGTGGCAAAGTCTTATCAGCCGTGCTAATTTCCGACAGCGCTTTTTAATTTTTCATTCTCTTTTTTCTTGTAGAACGCACCAAACAACGTCCATATTAATTTTATTTAGTAGGAAGATAGATGAGACCGAGAGTAGAAACCTACGCAGGAAAAATATTTTCTTCAGTGGTCATTATTTATGGCCTTGAAAATGTCGGCTGATATATGCCTAAGACGACTCGAGCGTGGATTTATAATTCAGGCAGCCAGCTCAGTTAAGAAGAGAGCCTGAAATGAGATAAGCGTTTCGCGGGAAATTGTTGGGCTTTGCACGATGTTCGGAGAGAAATATAATGCGCAAAAATATTACCACCGCGCGCCTAGCCATAGGAAATGATGTTTCGAATTACAAAAAAAACAATAAAAAAGACATGCTTTTCCGTTTCGTACAGCTAAAGCCTTCTTAGCTGCGGCGGTAAGGACTATTGCAAGACATCGGTCAGCTTGGCAGAGAATCTTCACTGAATGAGCTAAATTTCTCGTCCTCATGCGTGCTAAACTTCACGATATGTTTCAGCCGATATTTTAAACTAACAATGACGCAGTCATATGTATCCGTTTTCGAAATACTTCATACACTCTTTTTGTTGCATATAAATTCTCATGCTGTTGCTACACTCCACTGTACTTCTATGCTCTTTGTACTCAAAAAACTGCCGTCTAGGCCCTGTCAAGCGGTTATCACAGCTCTTTCCTATAGAGACCGTCACATCGTAGTTATGAAGGAAAATAATTTGACCTGTTTCGAAGAATTCCTGATGTAGACCAGCAACACTGTGGATGTCTCAGCCGGGTAAGGTAATTAAACAAGCGGTTAGCAATGAGGCGAGCTAGAGGCTCGTCTGCTGAGCAGTCCCTGTTCATGCAGCAGGTTAAAGACTTCATCCGCGAAGAGGTCGCTCGCCAGCTTTCTCTGCTGCATCACCTTCCCGACCCCGTCTGCCCTCCGCACGACCTGGCGCCATCTCTCACGCCCACTCTCCGTCGTGTTATTCAGGAGCAGGTCGCTGCAGTTCTGCCATCCAGTCCCCCACCTCCTCCTGTGGCAGCGCCGCTCACCTATGCTGAAGCAGTCACCGGTACACGGCGCTCGCCCACCTCTGCCGCCTACCCTAGCAGCCCGGCCTTTTATGCTCCACCGCCGTCTATACCCCCGCCGCAGGTCCCGGTTCGTCGACCCCGCCGAAACCCTACGAACCCCTGGCGTACCGAGGACAATCGACCGATATGCTATTCCTGCGGTCTTCCGGGCCATGTCGCACGCTTTTGCCGTCAGCGATCTCCTCGTTCTGGCGATTTCATGCGCAATTTCCGCTACGATTCCGGGCCGCCCTTGCCTGATGTCTCTTCTGCCTCCTCTACACATCGCTCCCAGTACCCTACTCGTCGCTCGCCTTCCCCTCGTCGACGTTCCATTTCTCCGATGCTCCGCCGCCCGGACCCTCTCCCAGAGGAAAACTGACTGCCGCAGTTCAGGAGGCAAGAACTGCGTGTTTTGCCAACTTTTTAAGTCCTCCGTGTTCTCCTGCTAACGTGATTGAGGTGTCTGTTGAAGGCGTCCCCGTTCTCGCGCTCGTCGACACGGGTGCTGCAGTGTCAGTAATTAGTGATGCTCTTCGCCGCAAACTTCGTAAGGTGACAACGCCGCTGTCTGACTTTTCACTACGTACGGCCACCTCTCAGCGCATCCACCCCATCGCAGCCTGCACGGTCCGCGTTTCTATCAACGACGTCGCCTATACCATCGAGTTTGTTGTGCTGACCGCCTGCTCTCACGATGTCATCCTCGGCTGCGATTTCCTCTCGACCCACCGTGCAGTGATTGATTGTGCCCGTGCGGAACTTGAGCTTTCTCCCCTGTGTGATGTTTCGTTGTGTGACCTACCTGTGCGCTCCGCTAAGCTTCTTGTAGCTGCCGACACCGACATACCTCCCTCCTCTTCAGCCCTCGTTCCGCTCCGCCCCGACTCTTTCCTCAGCGGCCCTGTTCTTTTCACACCTACCGCAGCACCCACTCGCCATCAGCGCCTCCTCATTCCATTCGCCGTTGTCTCGATTTCCGATGGCCACTGCGCCATCTATGTCACCAACCCATTTTCTTACCCGTCGTTTGTTCTTCGCGGCGAATGCCTCGGCTCTATTGAAGAACTGGACCCTGCTCTTGCTTCCGAGTTCTCCGATACCCGTGCCTGCTCCCCAGTTACTGCCTTAGCCTGTTGTGCGACAGCGCCCGATCCGATTTCCATCGACTTCTTTCGTCGTAACATCGCTCCCGACCTTCCGTCCGCTTACCGTGACCAACTCTTGGAACTTCTCTGCCGCTTCCGCAACTCTTTCGACCTTTCCCAGCCCTCCTTGGGGCGCGCATTGGCCGTCTCTCACACAATTGACACTGGTACCCACGCTCCCTTGCGTCAGCGACCGTACCGAGTCTCGCCGAGCGAGCGCCGCGTCATCCGTGACAATGTTGACGACATGCTTCGGCGCGGCATAATACAGCCTTCTCACAGCCCTTGGGCCTCTCCTGTTGTCTTGGTGACGAAAAAAGATGGCTCCATCAGGTTCTGTGTGGACTACCGCCGTCTCAACAAGATCACACGCAAGGATGTTTATCCTCTACCCCGAATCGACGACGCACTGGATTGCTTGCAGGGAGCGGAGTATTTTTCATCCCTCGACTTACGCTCCGGCTACTGGCAGGTCCCGATGGCGGCGAACGACAGGCCGAAAACCGCTTTCGTCACCCCAGACGGCTTGTATGAGTTCAATGTGATGCCATTCGGCCTCTGCAATGCTCCAGCCACATTCGAAAGGATGATGGACACTATTCTCAGTGGCCTCAAATGGGAAACTTGTCTGTGTTACTTAGATGACATTGTCGTTTTTTCCAAAGATTTTCCTTCCCATCTGCACCGCCTTCAGCGCGTACTCACTAGCCTTACTGACGCCGGCCTCCAACTAAACTTGAAAAAATGTTACTTCGGTGCAACGCAGCTCACAATATTAGGCCATGTCATCTCCAAAGACGGCGTTCTTCCTGACCCTGCCAAACTTCGCGCCGTCGCTGACTTCCCCAAACCAACCACCTTAAAAGAACTTCGCAGTTTTATAGGCTTATGCTCATATTTTCGCCGCTTCATCCGAAATTTCGCCAGTATCATCGCCCCTTTAACGCAGCTTCTTGCCGGCAGCCCGAACCTTTCGTCTTGGTCCCCCGCCTGCGATACCGCGTTCAGCACTTTACGTCGCCTGCTGGTCTCTCCCCCCATCCTTCGCCATTTTGATCCCGCCTGTCCGACAGAAGTTCACACTGACGCGAGCGGTGTGGGCTTGGGCGCAGTTCTTGCCCAGCGAAAGCCTGGGTATCCGGAATACGTCGTCGCTTACGCCAGCCGCGCCCTCACCAAGGCGGAATCAAACTATTCTGTTACAGAAAAAGAATGTCTCGCCATCATTTGGGCAATTGCCAAGTTCCGCCCTTACATTTACGGCCGGCCCTTCTATGTCGTCACAGACCACCACGCCCTATGCTGGCTATCCTCCCTCAAAGATCCTTCTGGCCGACTCGCCCGCTGGGCTTTACGTCTCCAGGAGTTTGATATACACGTCATTTATCGCTCCGGCCGCAAGCACTCGGACGCCGACGCCCTTTCTCGTTCACCACTCCCATGCGAGTCAACCTCTGCCCTCGTCTGTGCCTACGAATTCTCTTCGTTCAACATCCCTGATATGCTCTCCGAACAATTGAAGGATCCTTGGATCACCTCGCTGCTAAACTTCCTGAACACTCCCTCGCCGCATCCTTCGACCCGGACCCTTCGCCGCCAAGCCCACCACTTCGCCGTTCGTGATGGCCTCTTATACCGCCGTAATTACCTCCCCGACGGCCGGAAGTGGCTGTTGGTCATCCCTCGACACCTCCGTGCTACAATCTGTGCCTCTTTTCACTCCGCTCCACAATGCGGCCACGCCGGTGTACTGAAAACATATGCTCGCCTTCGTCAGCGATTCTACTGGCGAGGTATGTACCGCTACATACGTCAGTACATTCGGTCATGCATCGCCTGCCAACGTCGCAAGAAACCTCCCCACCCCGCCGCCGCTCCTTTGCAGCCGTTACCTTGCCCTGGCCGTCCCTTTGACCGCGTCGGCATTGATCTTTATGGCCCGCTTCCAACTACTTCGGCTAATAATCGGTGGATCATCGTTGCCGTTGACCATCTCACCCGTTACGTCGAAACGTCGGCTCTCAAATCTGCTACCGCAAACGATGTCGCCCACTTCATTCTACACAGTCTTGTTCTTCGTCACGGCGCCCCGAAAGAACTTCTGAGTGACCGCGGCCGTGTTTTTCTCTCGGACGCCGTCGAGGCCCTGCTCAAGCAATGCCAAATCGTTCATCGCTACACCAGCGCCTATCACCCCCAGACCAACGGCATGACTGAGCGGTTCAACCGCACTCTGAGTGACATGCTCGCCATGTACGTTGACACCGCCCACTCCAACTGGGATCAAGTGCTCCCGTTCGTCACGTACGCGTATAACACAGCTACTCAGACAACAACGGGGTTTTCTCCTTTCTTCCTCTTATATGGCCGGGAGCCTACATCCACCATGGACACCATCCTTCCTTATCACCCTGACCCTTCCGAGACCACCTTACTCTCCGAAGCTCACCTGTATGCCGAAGAATGCCGGCAACTTGCCCGCTCTTTCACCACACAGCAACAATGGGATCAGAAGCACCGTCGGGATTCCCCGGACCCTCCAGCGTCATACCCATCTGGCGCCCTCGTTTGGCTCTGGGTGCCTTCCTCCACTCCCGGCCTCGCCACGAAACTACTGTCTCGCTTTCACGGACCTTACCGGGTTGTCCACCAAACTTCTCCGGTGACTTATATCGTTGAGCCGCTCGTTCCCTCTTCGGACCACCGTCGCCGGGGGCGCGAAACTGTGCACGTTGAGCGCCTCAAGCCTTACTATGACCCGCCCATCCTCTCCTCTCCGTAAGTCGCCAGGATGGCTCCTTTTTCGGAGGGAGAGTAATTGTAATGGGACCGACAGGCGCAGCGCAGCGAAGAAGCGGACGAGTTCAAGCGGGACAACGAAGAAGCAGACGAAGTGCAGCTGGGTTTTTCGAACGACGCCTGTGAGTGTGCCCGTCGTGTCGCCGGACAACCAAGACCAACCGACCTGTGCTTCAAATAAACGCCTTGACAACTTAATTGTTTGTTTTTAAATATTTGGTAATGTTAAGCTGTGTGACACGATGTAATATTTCTACGGTTTTTATTACGCCTCCTTTGTTCCTGTTGGGTAATCAAATGAAAAGAAATAAGATTGTGAATATGATGTTTATGTTTAGCAGAGTTGAGTGAGTGGTAAAAGGTATGTACGGGGCATCATTTTATGCAATTCATTTTAGTGCTTCTTTCTCTTGCTTTTATTCATAATTGCGTTCTGATTTAATAAAGGCTGGAAATGGTTTACAGACAACTTTTTATTTCCGCACGAAACCTTGGGTGGTTATGTCGGTCAACTATACTGACGAGTAGCCTTCCTTTCAAATACGCGGGGGAGTGCAAAAAACATAGCACTAACAACAGAACCCAGCAGTACTCAGCAAATTCCTTCTCTTGCGCATTCGTTTACTTAGAATAACTACTAGGATTAAACAGGAAACTACTTATGGTTGAAGCTAATATGCTGATGGGAAAAAGGCCCAATAGTAGGAATTATTCAGTCTAGGTGAGGCAATTTTGGTTCAGATTAGGATCATCACTGACTAAAAGATTTAACTTCAAAACAAATTATTTTTCCCTTCCATTTATCCGAACGTAAGCTGGCGTGACCTTGAAACGTCGAAATAATCATGCATTTCAAAGCTGTAAAAAAAAGCTGGACATTTCTTTTCTTCTTCCATCGTTTCGGTTCCAGCGTGTTACGCAACTGCGCTAAGTTTTCCATCCATTTCATAAGGAGCGGCCGTTGCCCAACTGCCACTTTTGACTGATTACTTGTGCTGGGGATGATCAAAACAGAAGAATCACCCCAAAATGCGTCCAAAAAAGAAACGTATTAAATCAGGATCTCCAGGACGACGCGAAGAGACATTTGATTAAAGCAGGAGAGGCAGACAGATCGGATTGCGCAGCCTTTTCAGGGTGTCGTAACGTTCTCTCTCCTTCAGGGTGGGTGGCTGGCTCTTCTCCCGTTCTGCGTTCTACAAGCGCAAAATGATCAATACGCTTACTCCGTTGACGCCCGTGATAGAGAATCGGCTTCATAGAACAGTCTTCAGGAGTGTTCCTTCTTTTGTGCCGCTGACTTGAACATGGTTGTGCCGCTGACTTGTAAATGTTACCTACTACTTGCCTGCTGCCATTTTTTGTCTGTCCCGATACTTCTAGCTCAACATACTACTTAAAACTTTTGCAGAGACAATGCCTCATGCAGCAAAACTGCCATTCAGGGTTTTTCGGGCGCATATTTATGAAAGGCCATGAAAAAATTTTGATTTTTCGCAAATCTACGCCGTTCACTGCACGCTAAAAGAAATCCAACGTCAGTGATCACTGAAGGTGCTCTCATGTAGACGCGTCAAGTAACGCGACCACCATAACTTTGCGCGAACAGAGACGCTAGGCGTGAATACCCCATATATTGCGTTGAGTGACTGTAAGCTGCTGTATGTTGCGACACCTGACTGAAAAAGTTTTCTTCCACGAGAAGTAAACTTGCAACTTGACCGGCAAAAATTAAATATTCCTTGCTTTTGGTTTTGCAAATCAAACCGTCAGTTTCGAGTCAGCACTTGTCTTCTCCACTCAATACTACCGTTTTGTGTTCTATCCTGTTCACTGCAAGAAATCATTGTGTCACATCCTTGCTATCGACCGCAGAAAAAAGTCCAGCAAAATAATTTCAGTATCTCGAGTCCTAGCCACCTGCATTTATTAGCGGCATAAACGTGTAGAGGAGTAAAGTGGAAGAGCTGTTTTTCGCCGTCAAATGTACACTAAATTTCGTAATACAGACCCGAATGATCAACTTTCAATGTGAGCTACAATCTCGGACGTGGTTTTGTGTCTCTTTTTTTGCATTTATGGTCGCAGTTCTTATCCGTTACCGATATCTGTAGCGAACCAGAGGGCAGGCCTCCGGTTTCCTAGAGTATCTGAAAAAAGCTCAATAAGTGTCGCATTTCATATCGCGTTCGGTAAGTGCAAGCAGGGTGGAAGGACTAAAAATCACGGTTCGATGGTGAGCAAACATTCGCGGAACGTTTTGCAACCACGATTGCCGTTTCCTTTCGCTTATAGAGATTCTTTTAAAAGGTAATAACTGAGAACAGTTTGAAACGACATTCCTCGAAACAAAGCACACGAATTCAACATTCGCAGTATATTTCACGGTACGCCCAAAATAACGTCAGTATCCTCCGACTTTTTCAATCATATATATTTTTTTAATGGAGTGCATTGCCTTCTCTTGAAATCTTTTGCCAGATAAAGCGATAAATGACTTTATTAGCGGAAAGATATCAGAAAAAATTGAAAGAATGAGCTGCCTGATTATTCACCAAATACAGACATTATTCACCAAATACAGACATTAAAGGTTCAGACTTATACAATGAAGAAAGGAAAAGAGTCGCTGCACAAGAAAAAGCATCGATTTGGCGCAAATAACACGGGCGCCAAATTTCGGTGAATACTGTCATAATAATTGAAAAAAATGTGACTTGTGTTTTGTTGTGCTCATGCTGCATTGCTCGACGATTCCGGTGGTGCACGCGCTCTTTTCATGAAAATACTTGTGTTCACAAAAAAAAAAATAAAAAGGCAGGCATTGTTTGTAGGTAAATCTAATACATGAAAAGTTGACACCTTCAGCATGGAAGCTTCGCCTGGTCAATCTTATGCACTAACTAGAACTAATAACGAGCTAAGCACAGCAACTATAACGCGGGCAATAGCAGACACAAACGGGAAAACCTGTGTGACACCGTTCGATGCCCGAAGTACACACTACCAGTTTATTGGCTTTCTCTCAGCAAAAGTTCACACAACGATAGCTGCAGCTCGAACTGGACTTAGGGTTCTGACCTGCGGTTGTAACCAGTTTCTTTTAAGTTCGGACTCATCGGCGTCCGAATTCGCAGCGACTCTTCCACCGCCTAACTGACGTGACGAGCGTTCACCTGTTTTTGAAGCTTATTTCTATATTTTAGCCACACGCAGGAATTGAAATGCGTTTAGAGCAGGGAAACGCGTGGAATTTTGTACTTTATTCCCTCATGCGAACGGAAGATCTTATTTTGAAGCAAAAACGAGAGAATCCAGCTTAATTGTATTTGCATCATAAAGGGCACCAGCTAAAGTGCGGGTCAAAGATGCGAGGAGCGGGAACCGCAACTCACCGACATTCCTGAAAAGAGAATTGTGTGACAGAGCAACAATCATAGTCTCTCCTTTGGCCGAGAGCAGCGAAAAATTGTCCGCGATTTCATTTGAATAAAATGATTTTTACCGCAGTATAGTTATGTTTAGCATTGTGCTCATTTTTTGCAACATGGACAAAACATAAATCACGCGCACCAAGTCTCGAAACTGAACCAATGGCTGCCATCTAGGTATCTGGTGTACCTAGTGCGAATGCATCACCTTGGATTATTTTATATTATCCTCACGAAGTCAGGTATGGAAGCCGAGAAGTGCGCTTTCTCCGCAAGACTACTCAGTATTTATTGTTAAGTCATATATCTTCGTCCCCAAAAGGTCGGAAAGTCTGAATGCGCCCCGGTAAGGATACCGATTTAAGTTTACTCGAGCTGTAAGTACATAGCGGGCCACACGTTTTTTTCTTTTCACCTTGCTCTACTTTTCATACAGCTGGCATAGCCAATTCAGTTAAGTGCTGCAAATTCGCGGTACCTGGTTTGTTATATGCACTTGTAAACAATACACAGAACGTCGTGAAAGGAATGATGAGTGCACATGAACATTCTTGTAGGTTACTTTCAAGCACGTGAGTGAGACGCATGAAGACAGATCTCTGCTATCTTCATTCCCAGCGCGGTATGCTTCCTCATCCATCTCCAGGAAATCATGCCTTATTGAAAAGCGATATGGAATCCCGACTTTCTAGAAACGATATACAGAGCGTATAGATTTTCATGCATATGTATGCACGTGCGAGCAAAACTGTGCATTATAATCGGTCATATTAAAAAAACCATCAATGCCTTATGTAGGAGGTCCGATGAACCACGGGCGCGCTCTAAACTGTAAACGGAAAGTTCTAGGGTTAAGCTTAACGGCTTTCGTTCAGCCATTTAGTCCTGCATTTGGCCATTTAACACACATCATCAGCCATAACAGAATCAGGGAAACCCGATATGCGCATCCGTTACTTCACAGCCTCTCCGTCTATTCACTCTCGCAATTTCTCTCTCTCTCCTCTCTCTGAAACGTGCAAAGGAAGGATGTCCCGGTGTCAAATTTGACTCCTGCCAGTCGCCACCTGTTAGGATTGGCAAGCGGTGGCGTCCATTGAATAGAATTCATGTAAATTAATGAATATAAAGCAAAAGTAGTTGAGGCATTAGGGCTGACGCTGCTCATTCTATGATGGATTGAATGGCTGTATAGCTAAACCAAAGCTATTACAGCTTTCGCTGTGAAAGGATATATCAAATGATCAGGACAAATCAGTAAACGACAGAGCAGTGAGCGTACTTGGATATTTTGAGCACATATGTGAAAATCAGGCTTGAGATGTTGTTCTCGGACGCTCATGTTAACACAGTCGCGAATGCTCCCAGTAAAAATAACGCCGACTATATCAAAAGTCGCTACGAATAGACAGTGGCTTATGTGCTTTTTTTGTAGCGAGAGCTACAGTACTCTAGCCGCTTCGCCTCTTCAGCATGGTCGTACTTTCGCCGTGGTCGCACCTCGGCCGTGGTCGCGCCACTCGGCGCGCCATCTGGTATGACGTCACTCCGCCGTTGCGCTCGTCGTGGAGCAGACGCCGCTCGCCTCGCCAGTTGTGCGCATGCGTAGTAGAGGATGAGGGGCTGTCGCAGTGGGTATATCCATATGGTTCGGCGTAGTGGGAGGCGAGCCGCATCGTTTGTTCGGCGTCGCGTCAGCGTCTCGTCTACCGGCGTCGTCGCTCGGAGCCCGCAGGAGAAGGCGACCAAACACATGAGGGCATTCGAACTGGTGTCTCCAGGAACAGGCGGTGAGACATCGTGGGTAAAACCCCTCATCCCCTGTCCGTAGCTAATCGTCCCATTCAGCGGCGACGGGAACCTTTTGCGCGGGCAAGGGGGACAATAGCAAGGGTACAGAAGGGGCGCTGCTGCCTTCGCAGAAACGGGCCGCGGCTTTGGCCCCACCAATCCCCATTTACGAGGTATTTCCGGCGCAGACGCTGCGGTCTGGCTTCGCCAGATATCTGTGTCTCCCTGCGTCGCCTCGCTCCAAGCGCCGAATTTTCCAATCCGGCGACGCCAGTAGCCCACACACTGACGCGGCGCCGATGAAACGCTGTCTTGTGCTTCAGCCGTTA
>JARKHS020034224.1:7500-35000 GCA_030143305.2 Amblyomma americanum | reverse complement strand
GCTGACAAGTTTCACGGAAAGTTTAAAAATGCTCGCTCATACATCTGACAAAAGCCTAATCTGTGAATGAAGTGGAGTGATCTTGCAGGAAATTGCATGGCGTTACTTGTCCTGCAGCGGCTCGCATTGCGCAGAATGGGCCATTTAGTGCCATCGCCCATATTGAACTACTTAAATAGGCGCGATAAGGGAAGTGCTAACATCTATTCACATTACACAGACCACGGAAGAGTTTTGAATTGCTCCATTGAAATGCTGCGGCAGCCAGGATTTGTCTTTGGATGTTTTCAACCTCGTGAGCTTGCGTTGGTATGTCCTGATTTTTTACTGTTTTATAGGGTCCTGCATACGCGGTTGTGCGGTGGTTTTGCGATGGCATGCTGAAATATTTTGTAAAATTCGAGAATGGTGAGCATTACTGCGGGAGGGAAGAATTTCCAGTGGAATGCAAACAAAGGAAGTGATAAGATACTTTTTTTGCGGCTTTTATGTATCTTTCACTAATGATGTATGCTCGTTCAAGGTAACGCGTACACAAGGCACGAACCTGGGTCAAAACTTATTTAAATAAATAAATTCGGTGATAAGTAAAAGTTCAGCTAGGTAGTTTTGTTATGTTCCTGTCTGATCCCGTATGTATCTCTTCAGCGAGAAAAAAAATTGGCTGTGGTTTAGCTCTGGTTAAACCTGGCTACGCTACTCTGGTTACTCTGGTTACGCTACTCTGGCTACTCTGGTTAAACCTGGCTACCATGACTACGCTTAGGCTTCGTTTCGCTGTGGTTAAGCGATGTAATGCTACTGAGGATTTACTTTGCTAATCGCTGTCTATGCATGTTTCGTTCCAACGCTGAAGTCTGGCTACATTCAGCCTAGCCGACTCATCGTTCTCCATAACGGCTGAAGCACAAGACAGCGTTTCTTCGGCGCCGCGTCAGCGTGTGGGCTACTGGCGTCGCCGGATTGGAAAATTCGGCGCTTGGAGCGAGGCGACGCAGGGAGACACAGATATCTGGCGAAGCCAGACTGCAGCGTCTGCGCCAGAAATACCTCGTAGGTGGGGATTGGTCGGGCCAAAGCCGCGGCCCGTTTCTGCGAAGGCAGCAGCGCCCCTTCTGTACCCTTGCTATTGTCCCCCTTGCCCGCGCAAAAGGTTCCCGTCGCCGCTGAATGGGACGATTAGCTACGGACAGGGGATAAATGAGGGGCTTTACCCACGATAACGGAGTAACGGAGTTAAGGGTAACGGAGTGGGTTCCAAGAGAAAGTAAGCGTAGCAGGGGGCGGCAGAAGGTTAGATGGGCGGAGGAGATTAAGAAGTTTGCAGGCAAAGGGTGGATGCAGCTGGCAAAGGATAGGGTTAATTGGAGAGACATGGGAGAGGCCTTTGCCCTGCAGTGGGTGTAGTAAGGCTGATGATGATGATGATGACCCACGATGTCTCACCGCCCGTTCCTGGAGACACCAGTTCGTATGCCCTCATGTGTTTGGTCGCCTTCTCCTGCGGGCTCCGAGCGACGACGCCGGTAGACGAGACGCTGACGCGACGCCGAACAAACGATGCGGCTCGCCTCCCGCTACGCCGAACCGTATGGATATACCCACTGCGACAGCCCCGCTTCCTCTACTACGCATGCGCACAACTGGCGAGGCGAGCGGCGTCTGCTCCACGACGAGCGCAACGGTGGAGTGACGTCATGCCAGATGGCGCGCCGAGTGGCGCGACCACGGCCGAGGTGCGACCACGGCGAAAGTACGACCATGCTGAAGAGGCCAAGCGGCTAGAGTACTGTAGCTCTCACTACAAAAAAAGCACATAAGCCACTGTCTATTCGTAGCGACTTTTGACATAGTCGGCGTTATTTTTACTGGGAGCATTCGCGACTTTGTTAACATGAGCGTCCGAGAACATCTCAAGCCTCATTTTCACATATGTGCTCAAAATATCCAAGTACGCTCACTGCTCTGTCGTTTACTGATTTGTCCTCATCATTTGATATATCCTTTCACAGCGAAAGCTGTAATAGCTTTGGTTTAGCTATACAGTCATTCAATCCATCATAGAATCAGCAGCGCCAGCCCTAATGCCTCAACTACTTTTGCTTTAAATTAATTAATTTACATAAATTCTATTCAATGGACGCCGCCGCTTGCCAACCCTAACAGGTGGCGATTGGCAGGAGCCAAATTTGATACAGGGACATCCTTCCTTTGCACGTTTCAGAGAGAGGAGAGAGAGAAATTGCGAGAGTGAATAGAGGGAGAGGCTGTGAGGTAACGGATGCGCATATCGGATTTCCCTGATTCTGTTATGGCTGATGAGGTGGATGTGTGTTAAATGGCCAAATGCAGGACTAAATGGCTGAACGAAAGCCGTTAAGCTTAACCCTAGAACTTTCCGTTTCCAGTTTAGAGAGCGCCCGTGGTTCATCAGACCTCGTACATAAGGCATTGATGGTTTTTTTTAATATGACCAATTATAATGCACAGTTTTGCTCGTACGTGCATATATATGCATGAAAATCTATATGCTCTGTATATCTTTTCTGCAAAGTCGTGATTCCATATCCTTTTTCAATACTTTTCATGCGACCTCATTCTTGTGTTCATGATGGGATATAGAGCCCGTAAGTATTCCTCTACTCTGTGTTCACAGTCTTTATACACCCTGTGTGTTCCTCATGGTTTTCATATGACACCAGCGGAGAAGTAAGGAAATATGCAACTGCTGTTATGAAACGTTTCACTACCCATTTACCTTTTATGCTTGCGGCATGCATGCTTAATATTTCCCTTTAAAATTTATCTCTAAGGAAAAAAAAGTAATGCCTGGCACTGCAATTCAGTAACCGCAGAACAGGAATCGATGCACCTTAAAAATCTACAAGAGTCTGAAAGCACTTAATGGAGTTGATTCACCATTCTGGACGGCGGTCTCATGGGTCCTCGGGTCCATAGATGTTAGAGCACATAGCACGCTCGTTGTATGCAGTTGGAGACATTGCGACTCGGAACCAATGTCAGAGACGGACATGTAGATTTTTTTTGTTCATGTTCAAGCCACTGAAACACAAATATCTTTTTAAAAACTGGCAGTAGATTAAACGCCATGTGTGATATTTTAGGCGTTCCAGAAGTAAATTGTTGCTGACTTCGTTAAGCCTTAGATTCAGCACTTCACCATTTATTTATTTCTCACACAGCCTCTGCGAACTTCGCAAAATGCTCGCTCTGGGCACATAACAAGGTTGCGGCCGTTAAAGTACTATCGTTGCCCACTTGCCTACTTGAAATATATCTGTAGACTGAGATCACCCGACAAGACAACTCATGAGAAGTGTAGTGCGTTACGGCGATCAATAAAGCGTTGGCAGCGGGAAAGCCACCCCAAGGCTTCTCAGAAAGAGCGCTTGGATACGAAATTATGTTCCTAGGAAAAGACACCGCAACTTTCTCCCAGACAGGTTTGTTCCTACGAAAATTAAATGTTACGAGAGCGTCGGACACGACGTCTCACGAACACCAAATTACACAAGGAGCTTGAAGACTCTGACAGCAGAGTAAAACAAGAACCCCTCGCGAATGTTTCCATTTGCGTGACCACGCGAATGGAGAGACCAGCCTCGTTCTGGAGATTAGAAGTTTATACATTTATGAGCCACCCCTGGACAGCACGATTGCACGAGTGCTCCGAAACGAAATACGCCTTGAGTAATGCACGCTGTAGCGAGTGTCGCCATGAAATACTTAGCGCCTTTCCGGCGGCACCAGGATAAAGGAAGACGCTTCCTAGCTCTCTGGAAAGAGAAAACAAGGCATGATTTCTTGGAGATGAATGAGAAAGCATACCGCGCTGGGATGAAGACAGCAGAGATCTGTCTTCATGCGTCGCACTGACGTGCTTGACAGTAACCTACAAGAATGTTCATGTGCACTCATCATTCCTTTCACGACGTTCTGTGTATTGTTTACAAGTGCATATAACAAACCAGGTACCGCGAATTTGCAGCACTTAACTGAATTGGCTATGCCAGCTGTATGAATAGTAGAGCAAGGTGAAAAGAAAAACATCTGGCCCGTTATGTACTTACAACTCGAGTAAACTTAAATCGGTATCCTTACCGGGGCGCATTCAGACTTTCCGACCTTTTGGGGACGAAGATATATGACTTAACAATAAATACAGAGTAGTCTCTTGCGGAGAAGGCGCACTTCTCGGCTTCCATACCTGACTTCGTGAGGATCAAATAAAATAATCCAAGGTGATGCATTCGCACTAGGTACACCAGATACCTAGATGGCAGCCATTGGTTCAGTTTCGAGACTTGGTGCGCGTGATTTATGTTTCGTCCATGTTGCAAAAAACGAGCACAATGCTAAACATAGCTATACTGCGGTAAAAAGCATTTTATTCAAATGAAATCGCGGACAATTTTTCACCCCTCTCGACCAAAAGAGAGACTATGATTGTTGCTCTGTCACACAATGCTCTTATCAGGGATGTCGGTGAGTTGCGGTTCCTGCTCCTCACACTTTGGCCCGCACTTTAATTGGTGCCCTCTATGATGCGGATACAATTAAGCTGGATTCTCTGGTTTTCGCTTCAAAATAATATCTTCCGATCGCATGAGGGAATAAAGTACAAAAATGCACGCGTTTCCCTGCTCTAAACGCATTTCAATTCCTGTTTGTGGCTAAAATATAGAAATAAGCTTCAAAAACAGGTGAACGCTCGCCACGTCAGTTAGGCGGTGGAAGAGTCGCTGCGAATTCGGACGCCGATGAGTCCGAACTAAGAAGAAACTGGTTACAACCACAGGTGAGAACCCTAGGTCCTGTTCTAGCTGCAGCTATCGTTTGTGGGAACTTTTGCTGAGAGAAAGCCAGTAAACTGGTAGTGTGTACTTCGGGCATCGAACGCTGTCACACAGGTTTTCCCGTTTGTGTCTGCAATTGCCCGCATTATAGTTGCTGTGCTAAGCTCATTATTAGTTTTAATTAGTGCATAAGATTGACCAGGCGAAGCTTCCATGCTGAAGGTGTCAACTTTTCTTGTATTAGATTTACCTACAAACAATGCCTGCCTTTAAATTTTTTTTGTGAACACAAATATTTTCATGAAAAGAGCACGTGCACCACCGGAATCGTCGAGCAATGCAGCATGAGCACAACAAAACACAAGTCACATTTTTTCAAATATTATGACAGCATTCACCGAAATTTGGCGCCCATGTTATTTGCGCCAAATCAATGCTTTTTCTTGTGCAGCGGCTCTTTTCGTTTCTTCATTGTATAAGTCTGAACCTTTAATGTCTGTATTTGGTGAATAATGTCTGTATTTGGTGATTAATCAGGCAGCTCATTCTTTCAATTTTTTTCTGATATCTTTCCGCTAATAAAGTCATTTATCGCTTTATCTGGCAAAAGATTTCATGAGAAGGCAATGCACTCTATTAAAAAAATATATATGATTGAAAAAGTCGGAGGATACTGACGTTATTTTGGGCGTACCGTGAAATACACCGTGAATGTTGAGTTCGTGTAATGTGTTTCGGGAAATGTGCTTTCAAACCGTTCTCAGTTATTACCTTTTAAACCAATCGCTATAAGCTAAAAGAAAAGGCAATCACGGTTGCACAACGTTCCGTGAATGTTTGTTCACCATCGAACCGTGATTTTTGGTCCTTTCATCCTACCTGCAATTACCGGGTGCGATATGAAATGCGACACTTATTGAGCTTTTTTCAGATACTCTAGGAAACCGGAGGCTTGCCCTCTGGTTCTCTACAGGGATCGGTAACGGCTAAAAACTGCGACCATAAATGCAAAAAAAAAGAGACACAAAACCACGTCCGAGGTTGTAGCTCGTGCTTAAAGTCGATCATTTGGGTCTGTATCACGGAATTTTTGTTTATTTGACGGGCAAAAAACAGCTCTTCCACTTTACTCCTCTACACGTTTATGCCGCTAATAAATGCAGGTGGCTACGACTAAAGATACAGAAATTCTTTTTCTGGACTTTTTTCTGCAGTCGATAGCAAGGATGCAACGCTATGCTTTCTTGCAGTGAGCCGGATAGAACACAAAATGATAGTATTGAGTGAAGACGACAAGTGCTGACTCGAAACTGACGGTTTGATTTGCAAAACAAAAATCAAGGAATATTTAATTTTTGCCAGTCAAGGTGCACATTTACATCTCGTGGAAAAAACTTTTTCAGACAGGTGTCTCAACATACAGCAGCTTACATTCACCCAACACAATAGATGGGCTATTCACGCCTAGCGTCTCTGTTCGCGCAAAGTTATGGTGGTCGCGTTACTTGACGCGTCTACATGAGAGCACCTTCAGTGATCACTGACGTTGGATTTCATTTAGCGGGCAGTGAAGGGCGTAGATTTGCGAAAAATCAAAATTTTTTCATGGCCTTTCATAAATATGCGCCCGAAAAACCCTGAATGGCAGTTTTGCTGCATGAGGCTTTGTCTCTGCAAAAATTTTAAGTAGTATGTTGAGCTAGAAGGATCGGGACAGACAAAAAATGGCAGCAGGCAAATAGTAGGTAACATTTACAAGTCAGCGGCACAACCATGTTCAAGTCAGCGGCACAACAGAAGGAACACTCCTGAAGACTGTTCTATGAAGCCGATTCTCTATCACGGGCGTCAACGGAGTAAGCGTATTGATCATTTTGCGCTTGTCGAACGCAGAACGGGAGAAGAGCCAGCCACCCACCCTGAAGGAGAGATAACGTTACGACATCCTGAAAAGGCTGCGCAATCCGATCTGTCTGCCTCTCCTGCGTTAATCAAATGTCTCTTCGCGTCGTCCTGGAGATCCTGATTTAATACGTTTCTTTTTTGGACGCATTTTGGGGTGATTCTTCTGTTTTGATCATCCGCAGCTCATGTCATCAGTCAAAAGTGTCAGTTGGGCAACGTCCGCTCCTTATGATAATGGCTGGAAAACTTAGCGCAGTTGCGCAACACGCTGGAACCGGAACTGTGGAAGAAGAAAAGAAATGTTCAGCTTTTTTCACAACTTTGAAATGTATGATTATGTCGACGTTTCAAGGTCCCGCCAGCGTACGTTCGGATAAATGGAAGGGCATAATAATTTGTTTTGAAGTTAAATCTTTTAGTCAGTGATGATCCTAATCTGAACCAAAATTGCCTCACCTAGACTGAATAATTCCTACTATTGGGCCTTTTTCCCTTCAGCATATTAGCTTCAACCATAAGTAGTTTCCTCTTTACTCCTAGCAGTTAATCTAAGTAAACGAATGCGCAAGAGAAGGAATTTGCTGAGTACTGCTGGTTTCTGTTGTTAGTGCTATGTTTTTTTGCACTCCCCCGTGTATTTGAAAGGAAGGCTAGTCGTGAGTATAGTTGACCGACATAACCACCCAATGTTTCGTGCGGAAATAAAAAGTTGTCTGTAAACCATTTCCAGCCTTTATTAAATCAGAACGCAATTATGAATAAAAGCAAGAGAAAGAAGCACTAAAATGAATTGCATAAAATGATGCCCCGTACATACATTTACCACTCACTCAACTCTGCTAAACATAAACATCATATTCGCTATCTTATTTCTTTTCATTTCATTACCCAACAGGAACAAAGGAGGAGTAATAAAAACATCGTTGAAATATTACATCGTGTCACACAGCTTAACAATACCAAACATTTAAAAACAAACAAGGAAGTGTGATGACCCCCATAATGCGCAGGTCCACACGGGACGGAGAGGCAAAGAGACACCGTATGGCTCAGTTTAAACAAACAGATATATTCAATAATTATACATGAATAAGATTCAGAGGCTGGGGCGTCCGAGCTTACGTGCCGACTACTTCATGGGGGCGATGGAGTGGCTCCGGAGTTGGGCTCGAGCGGTTGCTGGCAGAAGCTGCACGCCGTCGGGCTTCGGCGCTGAAGGCCCTCTTGGCGAACGATGTCGTCCTGAGCGTCCCTCTTCCGTACTGCTTGTCGATTTTTATATCCTCTTCTCCACACTCCCTAGGGTGAGGACGCCCACGCCGGAGGGGAAGGAGGGGGGCTAGGGCTTTCACTTGGGCGCACAAACATACCACCGCACTTATGGTCTCGCCCTCCTCACGTGTTGAGTCCGAGGGAAAGAAGGTTGTCTTCGAGGTAGCGCATAGCGTCGGCTGTGGTAAGGCGTGCTCTGGCCCGCTGACAGTTCCCGCGGGTCACCGGCCTCCGCTCTCCATCCATCAACTGACACTCGCTCCTCAAGGTAAGGCGCGCTCTGGCCCGCTGACAGTTCCCGCGGGTCACCAGCCGGGAAAGTGGTCCCTTGTCCTGGAATGTGCTCGGGAGGCCTCCCCTGGAACCGCCACGCCAATTGGGGAGGATAAAGCCCGTTTCCCCGCGGCGGCGGGTCCGGTTGGGTCCGGACCCTTCGTTCTGGTCGTCACTCTCAAAGGGCATGGCTGGGTAATTGATGATGCCGCTGTCATCTGGGTCTCCGTCTACGCCGCGCCGTCGAACTCGGAACCTCGTAGCACACACCAGGAACGTCACAGAAGTAATAAAACACTGGAGAAAGGCTTCGGTAAGTGCGGTATACACAAGCGTCATATACAATTGCACGCATGCAGCATGGTGACTAAAAACATACGATGAACGGCTTGAGTATTCAGGGCAAGAGCAAAAAAAAAGTGTACTTAAAAAGACATTGACAGAAAAATAAAGTGAGGGAGGGAAACATTCAGGCCAATATTTCTGCTAAACCACTCATTAGCGTGACCAAGGCGTCTCCAAATTTTTCGTTTTTCACAACGCAAAAAATGTCTTTATTAAGATTATTTCGCTCACCAATTGCGAGGCGAAGAAATGAAAATCTTTAAAAAATTTGTTCGTGCAAATGCAGGCTCTGCATTATGATCATGCCCAATGAGATAAATGATATGAGTAGCAGGCTTAATTTTCTCCCTGAAGTGTAGCCATCTGCTTTATACTAAAGGTTGTGAAAAGCATTAGACGACGAACTTTGCATCTAGTTTCTATTAGCTCCAGATTTAAGACGTGCTTAATCATTGAAATGCTGCAATAAAAGGCACAACTTTGTTTTACAGAGATTCTAGTTTGTATGCTGACTGATGAGCGTAGCCTTGGACGGCTATACATGTGCGAATAGCTTTCAGGAAGGCCGTTTTTTCTTTGTTTCTGTTCCCGAAGAACGCGAAGTGCATTTCGGACATGACTGGCACGGTTGTATCTAGATTACGTTCAGTCTTGGAGGCTGTCCGCTGTACGACGGCGAAGCCGTGATCACTATATTCTGTTTTTACAAAAAAAAAACAATCACCACTGTTTACATGCAAAAACAAGATCAAAAGTGCTTTACTCCTCGCGTAGATTCCAGCGTGACGCATTTTTCTTCTTTTTTTTTTGCTGACGGTAGTTCGTGAATAAAAAGATTAGCGGGCACTTTGGTGGTCTAAATAACGATGAGGCGAAAGCCTTTTGCGCGATGTTGCTGCCCCTGCCGCTGTTTGTGTGCTGAAAGTACTAATCAAAGACTATGCGATTGTTGACTGAAGCGCAGGTGCATCGTCTGCTGGCGCCTTGCACATTCGCAGTGCATTCAACGTGCCCCGAGTTTTCAGTTACGGAATACAACACCAAGGTTATTAACTATTACAATTTACCAGCTAAGTGAATAATTGACGGCATACTACGCCAAACTAATTAACTATCACAATTCACCGATTTAAGCGAATAATTAGCGAATTAGTACATAAGGCATCTAACTACTAATACTAATTAAGTGATTATAGCTAATTACTAACCAAGTGCGCAATGAACTACATACAATTTCTGATTAAATGACTACCTATTCACCAAATAAATAAATATTATTCAAATAATAATGAAGTGAACTAACTATATATATATATATATATATATATATATATATATATATATATATATATATATATATAGTTAGTTCACTTCATTATTATTTGAATAATATTTATTTATTTGGTGAATAGGTAGTCATTTAATCAGAAATTGTATGTAGTTCATTGCGCACTTGGTTAGTAATTAGCTATAATCACTTAATTAGTATTAGTAGTTAGATGCCTTATGTACTAATTCGCTAATTATTCGCTTAAATCGGTGAATTGTGATAGTTAATTAGTTTGGCGTAGTATGCCGTCAATTATTCACTTAGCTGGTAAATTGTAATAGTTAATAACCTTGGTGTTGTATTCCGTAACTGAAAACTCGGGGCACGTTGAATGCACTGCGAATGTGCAAGGCGCCAGCAGACGATGCACCTGCGCTTCAGTCAACAATCGCATAGTCTTTGATTAGTACTTTCAGCACACAAACAGCGGCAGGGGCAGCAACATCGCGCAAAAGGCTTTCGCCTCATCGTTATTTAGACCACCAAAGTGCCCGCTAATCTTTTTATTCACGAACTACCGTCAGCAAAAAAAAAAGAA
The DNA here is from genome assembly GCA_030143305.2 of Amblyomma americanum. Lineage (NCBI taxonomy): Eukaryota > Metazoa > Arthropoda > Arachnida > Ixodida > Ixodidae > Amblyomma > Amblyomma americanum. The sequence continues at coordinate 24,520 of JARKHS020034224.1, read as the reverse complement.
GAAAAATGCGTCACGCTGGAATCTACGCGAGGAGTAAAGCACTTTTGATCTTGTTTTTGCATGTAAACAGTGGTGATTGTTTTTTTTTTGTAAAAACAGAATATAGTGATCACGGCTTCGCCGTCGTACAGCGGACAGCCTCCAAGACTGAACGTAATCTAGATACAACCGTGCCAGTCATGTCCGAAATGCACTTCGCGTTCTTCGGGAACAGAAACAAAGAAAAAACGGCCTTCCTGAAAGCTATTCGCACATGTATAGCCGTCCAAGGCTACGCTCATCAGTCAGCATACAAACTAGAATCTCTGTAAAACAAAGTTGTGCCTTTTATTGCAGCATTTCAATGATTAAGCACGTCTTAAATCTGGAGCTAATAGAAACTAGATGCAAAGTTCGTCGTCTAATGCTTTTCACAACCTTTAGTATAAAGCAGATGGCTACACTTCAGGGAGAAAATTAAGCCTGCTACTCATATCATTTATCTCATTGGGCATGATCATAATGCAGAGCCTGCATTTGCACGAACAAATTTTTTAAAGATTTTCATTTCTTCGCCTCGCAATTGGTGAGCGAAATAATCTTAATAAAGACATTTTTTGCGTTGTGAAAAACGAAAAATTTGGAGACGCCTTGGTCACGCTAATGAGTGGTTTAGCAGAAATATTGGCCTGAATGTTTCCCTCCCTCACTTTATTTTTCTGTCAATGTCTTTTTAAGTACACTTTTTTTTTGCTCTTGCCCTGAATACTCAAGCCGTTCATCGTATGTTTTTAGTCACCATGCTGCATGCGTGCAATTGTATATGACGCTTGTGTATACCGCACTTACCGAAGCCTTTCTCCAGTGTTTTATTACTTCTGTGACGTTCCTGGTGTGTGCTACGAGGTTCCGAGTTCGACGGCGCGGCGTAGACGGAGACCCAGATGACAGCGGCATCATCAATTACCCAGCCATGCCCTTTGAGAGTGACGACCAGAACGAAGGGTCCGGACCCAACCGGACCCGCCGCCGCGGGGAAACGGGCTTTATCCTCCCCAATTGGCGTGGCGGTTCCAGGGGAGGCCTCCCGAGCACATTCCAGGACAAGGGACCACTTTCCCGGCTGGTGACCCGCGGGAACTGTCAGCGGGCCAGAGCGCGCCTTACCTTGAGGAGCGAGTGTCAGTTGATGGATGGAGAGCGGAGGCCGGTGACCCGCGGGAACTGTCAGCGGGCCAGAGCACGCCTTACCACAGCCGACGCTATGCGCTACCTCGAAGACAACCTTCTTTCCCTCGGACTCAACACGTGAGGAGGGCGAGACCATAAGTGCGGTGGTATGTTTGTGCGCCCAAGTGAAAGCCCTAGCCCCCCTCCTTCCCCTCCGGCGTGGGCGTCCTCACCCTAGGGAGTGTGGAGAAGAGGATATAAAAATCGACAAGCAGTACGGAAGAGGGACGCTCAGGACGACATCGTTCGCCAAGAGGGCCTTCAGCGCCGAAGCCCGACGGCGTGCAGCTTCTGCCAGCAACCGCTCGAGCCCAACTCCGGAGCCACTCCATCGCCCCCATGAAGTAGTCGGCACGTAAGCTCGGACGCCCCAGCCTCTGAATCTTATTCATGTATAATTATTGAATATATCTGTTTGTTTAAACTGAGCCATACGGTGTCTCTTTGCCTCTCCGTCCCGTGTGGACCTGCGCATTATGGGGGTCATCACACTTCCTTGTTTGTTTTTAAATGTTTGGTATTGTTAAGCTGTGTGACACGATGTAATATTTCAACGATGTTTTTATTACTCCTCCTTTGTTCCTGTTGGGTAATGAAATGAAAAGAAATAAGATAGCGAATATGATGTTTATGTTTAGCAGAGTTGAGTGAGTGGTAAATGTATGTACGGGGCATCATTTTATGCAATTCATTTTAGTGCTTCTTTCTCTTGCTTTTATTCATAATTGCGTTCTGATTTAATAAAGGCTGGAAATGGTTTACAGACAACTTTTTATTTCCGCACGAAACATTGGGTGGTTATGTCGGTCAACTATACTCACGACTAGCCTTCCTTTCAAATACACGGGGGAGTGCAAAAAAACATAGCACTAACAACAGAAACCAGCAGTACTCAGCAAATTCCTTCTCTTGCGCATTCGTTTACTTAGATTAACTGCTAGGAGTAAAGAGGAAACTACTTATGGTTGAAGCTAATATGCTGAAGGGAAAAAGGCCCAATAGTAGGAATTATTCAGTCTAGGTGAGGCAATTTTGGTTCAGATTAGGATCATCACTGACTAAAAGATTTAACTTCAAAACAAATTATTATGCCCTTCCATTTATCCGAACGTACGCTGGCGGGACCTTGAAACGTCGACATAATCATACATTTCAAAGTTGTGAAAAAAGCTGAACATTTCTTTTCTTCTTCCACAGTTCCGGTTCCAGCGTGTTGCGCAACTGCGCTAAGTTTTCCAGCCATTATCATAAGGAGCGGACGTTGCCCAACTGACACTTTTGACTGATGACATGAGCTGCGGATGATCAAAACAGAAGAATCACCCCAAAATGCGTCCAAAAAAGAAACGTATTAAATCAGGATCTCCAGGACGACGCGAAGAGACATTTGATTAACGCAGGAGAGGCAGACAGATCGGATTGCGCAGCCTTTTCAGGATGTCGTAACGTTATCTCTCCTTCAGGGTGGGTGGCTGGCTCTTCTCCCGTTCTGCGTTCGACAAGCGCAAAATGATCAATACGCTTACTCCGTTGACGCCCGTGATAGAGAATCGGCTTCATAGAACAGTCTTCAGGAGTGTTCCTTCTGTTGTGCCGCTGACTTGAACATGGTTGTGCCGCTGACTTGTAAATGTTACCTACTATTTGCCTGCTGCCATTTTTTGTCTGTCCCGATCCTTCTAGCTCAACATACTACTTAAAATTTTTGCAGAGACAAAGCCTCATGCAGCAAAACTGCCATTCAGGGTTTTTCGGGCGCATATTTATGAAAGGCCATGAAAAAATTTTGATTTTTCGCAAATCTACGCCCTTCACTGCCCGCTAAATGAAATCCAACGTCAGTGATCACTGAAGGTGCTCTCATGTAGACGCGTCAAGTAACGCGACCACCATAACTTTGCGCGAACAGAGACGCTAGGCGTGAATAGCCCATCTATTGTGTTGGGTGAATGTAAGCTGCTGTATGTTGAGACACCTGTCTGAAAAAGTTTTTTCCACGAGATGTAAATGTGCACCTTGACTGGCAAAAATTAAATATTCCTTGATTTTTGTTTTGCAAATCAAACCGTCAGTTTCGAGTCAGCACTTGTCGTCTTCACTCAATACTATCATTTTGTGTTCTATCCGGCTCACTGCAAGAAAGCATAGCGTTGCATCCTTGCTATCGACTGCAGAAAAAAGTCCAGAAAAAGAATTTCTGTATCTTTAGTCGTAGCCACCTGCATTTATTAGCGGCATAAACGTGTAGAGGAGTAAAGTGGAAGAGCTGTTTTTTGCCCGTCAAATAAACAAAAATTCCGTGATACAGACCCAAATGATCGACTTTAAGCACGAGCTACAACCTCGGACGTGGTTTTGTGTCTCTTTTTTTTTGCATTTATGGTCGCAGTTTTTAGCCGTTACCGATCCCTGTAGAGAACCAGAGGGCAAGCCTCCGGTTTCCTAGAGTATCTGAAAAAAGCTCAATAAGTGTCGCATTTCATATCGCACCCGGTAATTGCAGGTAGGATGAAAGGACCAAAAATCACGGTTCGATGGTGAACAAACATTCACGGAACGTTGTGCAACCGTGATTGCCTTTTCTTTTAGCTTATAGCGATTGGTTTAAAAGGTAATAACTGAGAACGGTTTGAAAGCACATTTCCCGAAACACATTACACGAACTCAACATTCACGGTGTATTTCACGGTACGCCCAAAATAACGTCAGTATCCTCCGACTTTTTCAATCATATATATTTTTTTAATAGAGTGCATTGCCTTCTCATGAAATCTTTTGCCAGATAAAGCGATAAATGACTTTATTAGCGGAAAGATATCAGAAAAAAATTGAAAGAATGAGCTGCCTGATTAATCACCAAATACAGACATTATTCACCAAATACAGACATTAAAGGTTCAGACTTATACAATGAAGAAACGAAAAGAGCCGCTGCACAAGAAAAAGCATTGATTTGGCGCAAATAACATGGGCGCCAAATTTCGGTGAATGCTGTCATAATATTTGAAAAAATGTGACTTGTGTTTTGTTGTGCTCATGCTGCATTGCTCGACGATTCCGGTGGTGCACGTGCTCTTTTCATGAAAATATTTGTGTTCACAAAAAAAATTTAAAGGCAGGCATTGTTTGTAGGTAAATCTAATACAAGAAAAGTTGACACCTTCAGCATGGAAGCTTCGCCTGGTCAATCTTATGCACTAATTAAAACTAATAATGAGCTTAGCACAGCAACTATAATGCGGGCAATTGCAGACACAAACGGGAAAACCTGTGTGACAGCGTTCGATGCCCGAAGTACACACTACCAGTTTACTGGCTTTCTCTCAGCAAAAGTTCCCACAAACGATAGCTGCAGCTAGAACAGGACCTAGGGTTCTCACCTGTGGTTGTAACCAGTTTCTTCTTAGTTCGGACTCATCGGCGTCCGAATTCGCAGCGACTCTTCCACCGCCTAACTGACGTGGCGAGCGTTCACCTGTTTTTGAAGCTTATTTCTATATTTTAGCCACAAACAGGAATTGAAATGCGTTTAGAGCAGGGAAACGCGTGCATTTTTGTACTTTATTCCCTCATGCGATCGGAAGATATTATTTTGAAGCGAAAACCAGAGAATCCAGCTTAATTGTATCCGCATCATAGAGGGCACCAATTAAAGTGCGGGCCAAAGTGTGAGGAGCAGGAACCGCAACTCACCGACATCCCTGATAAGAGCATTGTGTGACAGAGCAACAATCATAGTCTCTCTTTTGGTCGAGAGGGGTGAAAAATTGTCCGCGATTTCATTTGAATAAAATGCTTTTTACCGCAGTATAGCTATGTTTAGCATTGTGCTCGTTTTTTGCAACATGGACGAAACATAAATCACGCGCACCAAGTCTCGAAACTGAACCAATGGCTGCCATCTAGGTATCTGGTGTACCTAGTGCGAATGCATCACCTTGGATTATTTTATTTGATCCTCACGAAGTCAGGTATGGAAGCCGAGAAGTGCGCCTTCTCCGCAAGAGACTACTCTGTATTTATTGTTAAGTCATATATCTTCGTCCCCAAAAGGTCGGAAAGTCTGAATGCGCCCCGGTAAGGATACCGATTTAAGTTTACTCGAGTTGTAAGTACATAACGGGCCAGATGTTTTTCTTTTCACCTTGCTCTACTATTCATACAGCTGGCATAGCCAATTAGTTAAGTGCTGCAAATTCGCGGTACCTGGTTTGTTATATGCACTTGTAAACAATACACAGAACGTCGTGAAAGGAATGATGAGTGCACATGAACATTCTTGTAGGTTACTGTCAAGCACGTCAGTGCGACGCATGAAGACAGATCTCTGCTGTCTTCATCCCAGCGCGGTATGCTTTCTCATTCATCTCCAAGAAATCATGCCTTGTTTTCTCTTTCCAGAGAGCTAGGAAGCGTCTTCCTTTATCCTGGTGCCGCCGGAAAGGCGCTAAGTATTTCATGGCGACACTCGCTACAGCGTGCATTACTCAAGGCGTATTTCGTTTCGGAGCACTCGTGCAATCGTGCTGTCCAGGGGTGGCTCATAAATGTATAAACTTCTAATCTCCAGAACGAGGCTGGTCTCTCCATTCGCGTGGTCACGCAAATGGAAACATTCGCGAGGGGTTCTTGTTTTACTCTGCTGTCAGAGTCTTCAAGCTCCTTGTGTAATTTGGTGTTCGTGAGACGTCGTGTCCGACGCTCTCGTAACATTTAATTTTCGTAGGAACAAACCTGTCTGGGAGAAAGTTGCGGTGTCTTTTCCTAGGAACATAATTTCGTATCCAAGCGCTCTTTCTGAGAAGCCTTGGGGTGGCTTTCCCGCTGCCAACGCTTTATTGATCGCCGTAACGCACTACACTTCTCATGAGTTGTCTTGTCGGGTGATCTCAGTCTACAGATATATTACAAGTAGGCAAGTGGGCAACGATAGTACTTTAACGGCCGCAACCTTGTTATGTGCCCAGAGCGAGCATTTTGCGAAGTTCGCAGAGGCTGTGTGAGAAATAAATAAATGGTGAAGTGCTGAATCTAAGGCTTAACGAAATCAGCAACAATTTACTTCTGGAACGCCTAAAATATCACACATGGCGTTTAATCTACTGCCAGTTTTTAAAAAGATATTTGTGTTTCAGTGGCTTGAACATGAACAAAAAAAATCTACATGTCCGTCTCTGACATTGGTTCCGAGTCGCAATGTCTCCAACTGCATACAACGAGCGTGCTATGTGCTCTAACATCTATGGACCCGAGGACCCATGAGACCGCCGTCCAGAATGGTGAATCAACTCCATTAAGTGCTTTCAGACTCTTGTAGATTTTTAAGGTGAATCGATTCCTGTTCTGCGGTTACTGAATTGCAGTGCCAGGCATTACTTTTTTTCCTTAGAGATAAATTTTAAAGGGAAATATTAAGCATGCATGCCGCAAGCATAAAAGGTAAATGGGTAGTGAAACGTTTCATAACAGCAGTTGCATATTTCCTTACTTCTCCGCTGGTGTCATATGAAAACCATGAAGAACACACAGGATGTATAAAGACTGTGAACACAGAGAAGAGGAAGACTTACGGGCTCTATATCCCATCATGAACACAAGAATGAGGTCGCATGAAAAGTATTGAAAAAGGATATGGAATCAGGACTTTGCAGAAAAGATATACAGAGCATATAGATATTCATGCATATATATGCACGTACGAGCAAAACTGTGCATTATAATTGGTCATATTAAAAAAAACCATCAATGCCTTATGTACGAGGTCTGATGAACCACGGGCGCTCTCTAAACTGGAAACGGAAAGTTCTAGGGTTAAGCTTAACGGCTTTCGTTCAGCCATTTAGTCCTGCATTTGGCCATTTAACACACATCCACCTCATCAGCCATAACAGAATCAGGGAAATCCGATATGCGCATCCGTTACCTCACAGCCTCTCCCTCTATTCACTCTCGCAATTTCTCTCTCTCCTCTCTCTGAAACGTGCAAAGGAAGGATGTCCCTGTATCAAATTTGGCTCCTGCCAATCGCCACCTGTTAGGGTTGGCAAGCGGCGGCGTCCATTGAATAGAATTTATGTAAATTAATTAATTTAAAGCAAAAGTAGTTGAGGCATTAGGGCTGGCGCTGCTGATTATATGATGCATTGAATGACTGTATAGCTAAACCAAAGCTATTACAGCTTTCGCTGTGAAAGGATATATCAAATGATGAGGACAAATCAGTAAACGACAGAGCAGTGAGCGTACTTGGATATTTTGAGCACATATGTGAAAATGAGGCTTGAGATGTTCTCGGACGCTCATGTTAACAAAGTCGCGAATGCTCCCAGTAAAAATAACGCCGACTATGTCAAAAGTCGCTACGAATAGACAGTGGCTTATGTGCTTTTTTTGTAGTGAGAGCTACAGTACTCTAGCCGCTTGGCCTCTTCAGCATGGTCGTACTTTCGCCGTGGTCGCACCTCGGCCGTGGTCGCGCCACTCGGCGCGCCATCTGGCATGACGTCGCTCCACCGTTGCGCTCGTCGTGGAGCAGACGCCGCTCGCCTCGCCAGTTGTGCGCATGCGTAGTAGAGGAAGCGGGGCTGTCGCAGTGGGTATATCCATACGGTTCGGCGTAGCGGGAGGCGAGCCGCATCGTTTGTTCGGCGTCGCGTCAGCGTCTCGTCTACCGGCGTCGTCGCTCGGAGCCCGCAGGAGAAGGCGACCAAACACATGAGGGCATACGAACTGGTGTCTTCAAGAACGGGCGGTGAGACATCGTGGGTCATCATCATCATCATCAGCCTTACTACACCCACTGCAGGGCAAAGGCCTCTCCCATGTCCCTCCAATTAACCCTATCCTTTGCCAGCTGCATTCACCCTTCGCCTGCAAACTTCTTAATCTCCTCCGCCCATCTAACCTTCTGCCGCCCCCTGCTACGCTTACTTTCTATTGGAACCCACTCCGTTACCCTTAACTCCGTTACTCCGTTATCGTGGGTAAAGCCCCTCATTTATCCCCTGTCCGTAGCTAATCGTCCCATTCAGCGGCGACGGGAACCTTTTGCGCGGGCAAGGGGGACAATAGCAAGGGTACAGAAGGGGCGCTGCTGCCTTCGCAGAAACGGGCCGCGGCTTTGGCCCGACCAATCCCCACCTACGAGGTATTTCTGGCGCAGACGCTGCAGTCTGGCTTCGCCAGATATCTGTGTCTCCCTGCGTCGCCTCGCTCCAAGCGCCGAATTTTCCAATCCGGCGACGCCAGTAGCCCACACGCTGACGCGGCGCCGAAGAAACGCTGTCTTGTGCTACAGCCGTGATGGAGAACGATGAGTCGGCTAGGCTGAATATAGGCAGACTTCAGCGTTGGAACGAAACATGCATAGACAGCGATTAGCAAAGTAAATCCTCAGTAGCATTACATCGCTTAACCACAGCGAAAACGAAGCCTAAGCGTAGTCATGGTAGCCAGGTTTAACCAGAGTAGCCAGAGTAGCGTAACCAGAGTAACCAGAGTAGCGTAGCCAGGTTTAACCAGAGCTAAACCACAGCCAATTTTTTTTCTCGCTGAAGAGATACATACGAGATCAGACAGGAACATAACAAAACTACCTAGCTGAACTTTTACTTATCACCGAATTTATTTATTTATTTAAATAAGTTTTGACCCAGGTTCGTGCCTTGTGTACGCGTTACCTTGAACGAGCATACATCATTAGTGAAAGATACATAAAAGCCGCAAAAAAAGTATCTTATCACTTCCTTTGTTTGCATTCCACTGGAAATTCTTCCCTCCCGCAGAAATGCTCACCATTCTCGAATTTTACAAAATATTTCAGCATGCCATCGCAAAACCACCGCACAACCGCGTATGCAGGACCCTATAAAACAGTAAAAAATAAGGACATACCAACGCAAGCTCACGAGGTTGAAAACATCCAAAGACAAATCCTGGCTGCAGCAGCATTTCAATGGAGCAATTCAAAACTCTTCCGTGGTCTGTGTAATGTGAATAGATGTTAGCACTTCCCTTATCGCGCCTATTTAAGTAGTTCAATATGGGCGATGACACTAAATGGCCCATTCTGCGCAATGCGAGCCGCTGCAGGACAAGTAACGCCATGCAATTTCCTGCAAGATCACTCCACTTCATTCACAGATTAGGCTTTTGTCAGATGTATGACCGAGCATTTTTAAACTTTCCGTGAAACTTGTCAGCGCGGAGCGATGACGGCGAACATGCCACTGATGTTGGCGCTCTCGCCTTGCGCCGACCCTAATTAGGAATGGTGCGCGTTGAAGTGGTAGTTTTGTGGCGAAAGATGGGGTCCATTCATTTGATATTAACTTGAAACCAGATGGCTAACTGCTCCGCCCAGTCAGATCTATCGACAGGTTCCCGTCTGCAACTTTTGTTTTTATCGAAAACTCGCTGCTCTTCGAGCCTCTCTGAAAGTACCTGGCATGTTCTTAACGATAAAGTGCCGCCAGCCGTGTTGTCCGTCGAGTTTTTCCCAAGGCGGCTCGGGGTCTACCTTGGTACTGGGTTGCGGAGTAGCTGAAAGCGCTGCGTGGGATTAATTTATCTATTTACTGACAGGAAAATTTAATATCAAGAGACCTATAATTCTGAAACCTTGTTTCTATCATAGTAGCACATAAACGCTTATTCCAAATCTTTATTCTCTTTTTTTTCTGGTCGAATATGTTTAATACTAAAGGGAATTTGACGGCCTCTAACATTTTGAAAATCAATGATATTTTGCTTCGTAAGCAGTCTATATCATAAATTTTTTCTCCTTATTTTATAAAAGATACTCAAAGGCCACACTATGGCATAATGCCATTAAACAATATATATATATATATATATATATATATATAGATATATATATATATATATATATATATATATATATATATATCCGTAGCTCAGTTGGTAAGAGCACCGGACGCGATATTCGGAGGTCGTGGGTTCGGATCCCACCGGCGGCATGGTTGTTTTTTCTGCTGCTTTATGACTAATTTTCTTTAAGCGATAGATGAATCTTAGTATCATTATCCCACTGATTAGCACCACACATTGAAAAAAAATTAAACATTCCCTTATGCACCTTGGTTTCGGTGACTGTTGGCTCCCTTCATAAGTTTCTCAAAAACGAGTCCCTCATTTCCCTTACCTTATCTGCTAATTGCTTAACGAGGGTCTCGGTTCTGGCAGTCTTGATGCCATAGGTAGCATAAGAGGGCTCTCGCACAGTTTCCGCCCTCACCGTTAGATGACGTTCTACGTCACACTCGCGGTATTACAGGACGTGCTACGTCCACCGCTATGGACGAGGGTGGCGCTGGTGAACACTCTCAAGGTTAGCTTACAAGCAAAAAATATAAATACCCACGAAAGCAGCAGATTAGACAGCCGTCGCCGTAGCTCAGTTGGTAAGAGCACCGGACGCGATATTCGGAGGTCGTGGGTTCGGATCCCACCGGCGGCATGGTTGTTTTTTCTGCTGCTTTATAACTAATTTTCTTTAAGCGATAGATTAATCTTAGTATCATTATCCCACTGATTAGCACCACACATTGAAAAAAAAAATTAAACATTCCCTTATGCACCTTGGTTTCGGTGACTGTTGGCTCCCTTCATAAGTTTGTCAAAAACGAGTCCCTCATTTCCCTTACCTTATCTGCTAATTGCTTAACGAGGGTCTCGGTTCTGGCAGTCTGGATGCCATAGGTAGCATAAGAGGGCTCTCGCACAGTTTCCGCCCTCACCGTTAGAAGACGTTCTACGTCACACTCGCGGTATTACAGGACGTGCTACGTCCACCGCTATGGACGAGGGTGGCGCTGGTGAACACTCTCAAGGTTAGCTTACAAGCAAAAAATATAAATACCCACGAAAGCAGCAAATTAGACAGCCGTCGCCGTAGCTCAGTTGGTAAGAGCACCGGACATGATATTCGGAGGTCGTGGTTGTTTTTTCTGCTGGTTTATAAGTAAATTTTTTTAAACCAATTGATTGGCATTAGAAATTTAAAAAAAAACATTCCCTTTTCACCTTGGTTTCGGTGACTGTTGGCTTCCTTAATATGTTTGTCAAACGAGCTCCTCATTTCATTTGCCTTGTCTTCTGCTAATATATATATATATATATATATATATATATATATATATATATATATATATATATAATGCCCACTTCTCCAATTTTTATTCTGCGGAGCCAACACAACCTACGTTCGTAACATTATATATATATATATATATATATATATATATATATATATATATATATATATATATATATATGCAAAGTTGAAAACGCTTCGTTTAGCCATAGATTTATTTTGAGTCGACGTTTCGGACAGAGCCTCTCTTGACAAAGGACAGGCTCTGTCCGAAACGTCGACTCAAAATAAATCTACGGCTAAATGAAGCGTTAAGAACTTGGCATTTGGCTTTTTACAACCAAATGCGTTTCTCTTTCTATATATATATATATATATATATATATATATATATATATATATATATATATATATATATATATATATATATATATAGAGCTGTGAAAACGTGAGGTACTTGACTGCTTAAAATAATATACATCGAAGTATACGCTTCATTTAAGGAAACATTTTTATTTGACTCGACGTTTCGATCGGAGGACCGATCTTTTTCAAGAATGACCATACAGTGCATGGGCGCGTGTTCTTATAGCATAGGACTTGACACACAGAAGGCCTAAAAAGAAAAGAAATAAAGAAAAGTAAAGAAAAGAAAAAAGGGAGAGGGGGCGGCCGGGAGAACGGAACACAAATGACACCTATGGCATATTAGGGAAGCAAAGGTGGCGCGTCGCGAACCCGTGATATCACTGCGCACACACACACACACACACACACACACACACACACACACACACACACACACACACACACACACACACACACACACACACACACACACACACACACACACACACACGAAGCGAAAGAGGGAGGCCGAGCTGGGTGCGCACGCGGCTACTGCGACAAGAAAAAAGAAAAAATAAAAAGAGAGAGAGAGAAGCAAAAGCAGAAAAAAAGGAGAAACCAAAGTAGAAACGTGGTGGGGATTAACAAAAGAAGAGATGCGTCCGCCAATTGTGGGTTTCGGTATGCCTCTGTCCGCGCGCGTGTTTGTGTGTTTGTGTGTGTGTTTGTGTGTTTGTGTGTGTGTGTGTGTGTGTGTGTGTGTGTGTTGTGTGTGTGTGTGTGTGTGTGTGTGTGTGTGTGTGTGTGTGTCGTGTGTGTGTGTGTGTCGTGTGTGTGTGTGTGTGTGTGTGTGTGTGTGTGTGTGTGTGTGTGTGTGCGTGTGCTGTGTGTGTGTGTGTGTGTGTGTGTGTGTGTGTGTGTGTGTGTGTGTGGTGTGTGTGTGTGTGTGTGTGTGTGTGTGTGTGTGTGTGTGTGTGTGTGTGTGTGTGTGTGTGTGTGTGTGCAGTGAGTTCACGGGTACGCGATGCGCCACCTTTGCTTCCCTAATATGCCATAGGTGTCATTTGTGTTCCGTTCTCCCGGCCGCCCCCTCTCCCTTTTTTCTTTTCTTTACTTTTCTTTATTTCTTTTCTTTTTAAGCCTTCTGTGTGTCAAGTCCCATGCTATAAGAACACGCGCCCATGCACTGTATGGTCATTCTTGAAAAAGATCGGTCCTCCGATCGAAACGTCGAGTCAAATAAAAATGTTTCCTTAAATGAAGCGTATACTTCGATGTATATTATTTTAAGCAGTCAAGTACCTCATGTTTTCACAGCTACTTTTCTTCATTGGCTGCCATTAACGCTTCAAGGAACGTTTTCTGGAAATTTCCCCTCAACGCGCCAACAAGGGCCCTGATTGGAGACTCCCAGACGAAACACATGTACAATCACTCCGACGCATCTAGCCTGTGTGCCCCAGCCTTCATCTCGCAACCTGGAGCTGAGATCACTGACGTGGGGAACCTCCTGGACTTCGTGCCTCCCAGTGTAAGAGGTCTGATTCTTCATTTGGGAACGAACGACATCTTCAAGACATGCATTGAGGCTGCCCTCAGTCGTTACGAAGAAGCACTCAAGATCATCCGCACAGCACGGGCCGATATCGAGGTGAAATACGCCACATTAGTCCTGCCGCGGGCCCCTAATCGCAGACATGGTTACATAAATTGGCGAATGGTGGACAAATTCAATCAGCGCGCCACCGGGTTCAACAATGGACTTATTGAATTGTGTGCTCAGCACCGAAATGTGTTCTACATCTTTCACTCGCTGGACGCATTCCCCGTTACCAGGGTCCTAGCTGCTGATGGCGTGCACCCAAGTTTTGGGGGAGTTTCGTTGCTCGCCTGGAATGTCTTCAACGTTATCCTCAGTGCTCGCCGGCAATACTTGGCCCCATGGCAAGATCACCTACCATCAGAGAAGATTCACCGACCCACCGTGGAGCACAGCACCCGAATAGCTGCCAGCTATTTTGAGGTCACAAGCAAAACCAATGAAGAAGCCGGGGCACCTACAACAGCGGATTTCCCGACCATTGCGGAAGCTGAACAGATAATTAAAAATAAACGGACAGCTGGGTTGCAGAACCGCCGTCAGAAGTGTCACCCGAAAAACACGTCAAGAATTTCATGTGATGCCGGACGCACGAGCGAAAATACGACCACTTACCAAGCACTTCTACCCACGCCATCACAAAGATCACCGCACTGCACCATGTCTGCAAGCGCTACCGAACCATCAAGAGTTCCGGCACCAGACACTACCACCAGGAACCCATACTCAGCACCAAACCACCCGACACCCGCTGTGGTGGGCGATACGTCACCGGTTGCCACTCCGACAAGCCCAGAATCACGGAGGATTCCCATATCAACAGCAACAGAACCAACTCCGGGCTCCCAACAAGCTTCCGTCACCCTGCAGAACTTCGGTCACGAGGTCGCCACGCCGAAACAAAGGTATGACCTCAGACGACGCTGTGGCTCAGCCCTAACGGCTGAAGTTAAAGCAAAACTGACAGGCCGACCAGGCTCACGCGCCCACCATTTCTCCTTCTGCTAATGTCACACGCTCTAGGTATTTTTAAAATTAAGAAAAATTACTGACAAGCTAATCAGGCACGAGCTCCACATAAAATTTCTTCAAATATATCTTAAATCAGAAACTGTACCGAAAGGACTTCTCGTATCCCTATCGCCATCCATGAGTAACCTTTCAGAATCCCATCGAGAAGCATGGAGCAAAGAACTACTTAAGGCTTCTTTAAACCTCCTGAAAATAACAATTGAGCACTTTAGACAGATGTTAGTATCAATAATACTCGAGGAGAGGCGGGCGCGTCCCAGCATGATACTCTCAGCATCCGAGACAGATGAGCTTGAGGTCTTTCAGTTGAGCAAAATTAAGCAAATTTGGACGAAGAAACTTAAAAAATTCTCTCGTGATGGCATTGTTGTTGAGGCACGTATGGAGCGCACAATGGTATTGCAACTGGCAACGCACATATCCCCACCCGACAATAACAACGAAACGATAAACGAACATACAACAACATTAGACCGAACACCTGGAGAGCCACACCTTCCGGAAAATATAATCAGCCTATCAACCTCACAACTCACTCCCGATGAAAAGTTTCTTTTATCACGTGGCCTAAAATTTTGCCCGAATAATGGGCAGTATAATGAATACCAATTACTCAAGGATCTGGATGACTTTTCCCGAACACTTAGACTACGGGAATACTTTTTCGACAAACCAAGCCAAAATAATGCTTGGTGCCCGAAATCTCAGGAACAGTAGACACCCAAAATTGGCAGACATAATTATCTAGACCTATATATTAAAGCGGTACAGGACATATTGCAGGCCTTCGGGACACGAAAATCTGGTCCACCCAACCTCACAAAAAAACAACGTAACGCTTTGGACTCACTCGTGAAACGAACCGACATCGTACTTAAGCCCGCCGACAAGGGTGGAGGTATAGTTATTTTGGACAAAGATGATTATATTCAGGAGGCCAACCGCCAACTCAACGACTCAAAATTCTATAAGAAACTGTCATCAGACCCCACCTCAGAACACCAGAGGATCATAGCAAAAACTCTGAATAAACTAACCGATGAAGATGAATTACCATGGCGAATAAGTAAGGCGCTGACGCCAAAAAATGCCTCCACGGGGCGCTTTTATATGCTTCCGAAAATACACAAAGAGAACCATCCGGGGCGACCTATTGTTTCTGGTGTCAGCACGCTGACCGAACCGATCTCCGATTACATCGATTCCCTCATCAAACACATACCTCCGAAACATCTACTTACGTACGAGATACTAGCCACTTCCTGAGAGAATTATCCGATGTCACCTTCCCTCACGGCGCTTTCCTAGTTACCATGGACGTGGTGTCGCTTTACACTAATATCCCCCATGACGACGGAATACAGGCCATGGTCGGAGCCTATAAAGAACACAGAATCCTAGACTCTCCCATTTCAAGTGCCATCGAAACGCTTGCAAATTTGGTCCTTAAACTTAACACTTTCGAATTCAATAACTCATATTATCTTCAAACGAGTGGTACGGCTATGGGCACAAGAATGGCGCCAAATTACGCCAACACATTTATGAACAAAATTGAATCAGACTTCCTTTCCTCATATCCAACCAAACCGGCTTTTTACAAACGTTTTCTTGATGACATATTCATAATTTGGGCAGAGGCAGAGGAAAAACTAATTCAGTTTATCACCTCATTCAGCAACATACATCCAAATATCTCTTTCACACACACGTACTCAACTAATAGCATTAACTTCCTTGATGTGCTTGTTCGTGTTGACAGGGGTGCATTAATCATTAGCGTTTATAAAAAACCCACAGACAGACAACAGTATCTTCATTTCAACAGTTGCCACCCACGCCATTGCAAAACTTCAATTCCATACTCACAGGCTATCCGATTCAAACGCATTTGCTCTCGAGCAGAAGATTTTCAAAAAAAATGCTAAACACATGGGCGAACTTCTAAAGAAACAGCGCTACCCGCCTTCAATCATCGACGATGCCATTAAGAGGGCGGAAGTGACTAACCGTAATCACATCCCTGCGGAATCCCCGCCAACAACGCATCGCTCTAATCTAGTACTGACATTCACAGACAATCTACCGAATATTAACAACATCCTTCAAAAACACTTCAATATCATAGAAAAAAGTGAGCGGCTCTCAAAAATTTTTTCATTGGTCCCCTGGGTAACATACAGAAGGCCAAAAAATTTACAAAAACACCTTGTGCACTCAACGGTTAATAAACCGAGGCCGGTGGGTTGCACACCTTGCGGAAAGAGCAGATGCCAAGTTTGCAAACACATGCAAACAACAGCACTGACTAAAAGTACCCATTCAGATTTCAAACATGTTATCCGAGAGGACTTAAACTGCGATTCCAGTAATGTTGTTTACATGCTCGAGTGTGGCGAATGTCAGATGCAGTACATTGGCCAAACAGACAATTCCTTCCGATTAAGATTTAATAACCACCGCTCACATACTCAATCTCTCCCTGGCCTCCCACTATCGAGACACCTCCGTGAAAAAGGCCACGAGTTTGACAAACTTGAAGTAACGATATTGCAGAGTAGCTATAAAAACACCCGGGAGCGCGAACAACGCGAATCATACTTTATTTTCAAATTTAATACAGTGCAAAAGGGCATCAATGAAAACCATGGCACCCTATCGGCTCTTTCGATGGCAGAAACCAAAGAAAATTTCAACCCTAATAGACAAAGTACCAC
>JARKHS020034224.1:0-5000 GCA_030143305.2 Amblyomma americanum | reverse complement strand
TGAGGAGAGACCGGGAGTTCCTGAAGGGATCCAGAGCCACACAAGTGCACCAGAAGTGTAGTTCGGTGGGGTTTGGTCTTGGTCGAGGCGGGAGCGCTGGCGATGCTGGGTGTCAGTGGTGAGTGACCGGGCAATTTGGCGGCAGGCTTCGGCGTGTTGCGCGGCGTCGGAAACAGGCCGATATTCGGATTCATCAGGGCGGTAAGGGAGGATAGTGTCGATAGTAGCAGAGGGTTGGCGGCCGTAAAGTAGGAAGAAAGGAGAGAATCCGGTGGTAGACTGCGTAGCGGTATTGTACGCATAAGTAACGTACGGAAGGACGAGATCCCAATTCGTGTGGTCAGAAGCGACGTACTTGGAGAGCATGTCTCCGAGTGTGCGGTTAAATCGCTCAGTGAGGCCATTGGTCTGCGGATGATAGGCGGTGGTAGTTCGGTGAATCGTGTTGCACTCTTTGAGAAGCGCCTTCACCACCTCAGATAAGAACACGCGGCCTCGGTCACTGAGCAGTTCACGAGGTGCACCGTGGCGAAGGATGAATCGGTGCAAAATGAAGGAGGCGACGTCCGTCGCTGTGGCAGCCGGAAGGGCAGCAGTTTCGGCATATCGTGTAAGGTGATCCACCGCTACTATAGCCCAACGGTTGCCGTCTGCAGTGTATGGAAGCGGACCGTATAAATCAATGCCAACGCGGTCGAACGGGCGTGGAGGGCATGGTAACGGCTGCAGCTCAGCAGCAGAACGATGGGGAGGTGTCTTGCGACGTTGGCAGGGAATGCATGCGCGCACGTACTTCATGATAAAGGTGTACATTCCGCGCCAGTAGTAGCGCAGCCGTATGCGGGTGTAGGTCTTGAAAACGCCCGCGTGACCGCTGTGGGGGGCAGCATGGAAGTATGCGCATATCTCCGAGCGTAAGTGACGTGGAATAACGAGCAGCCACTTGCGACCTTCGGAGTTGTAGTTACGGCGATAAAGTAGGGTGTCACGGATCGCAAAATGGGCAGCTTGGCGGCGGAGCGCACGTGACGGTGAAGCAGCCGTCGGGTTGGCGAGAAAGTCGAGAAGGGAAGCGATCCAGGGATCCATGCGTTGCGCTGAAGGCATGTCGCTGAGGCGAAGCAAGGGCAGAGAAGCGTCGGAGGTGGAAAGGCTGGCGATCTCGGCTGGAAGGGGGCAGCGTGACAGTGCATCGGCGTCTTGATGCTTGCGGCCGGTGCGATACACGACGCGGATATCATATTCTTGCAAGCGAAGGGCCCACCTAGCGAGGCGGCCGGAGGGGTCTTTCAGGTTGCAAAGCCAACAGAGCGCATGGTGGTCGGTCACAACGTCAAAAGGGCGCCCATAAATGTACGGTCGAAACTTCGCGAGGGCCCATACAATCGCCAAACACTCTTTTTCAGTTACGGAGTAGTTGCGTTCTGCTGGTGTGAGTGTGCGGCTAGCATAAGCAACGACGTATTCGTCAAAGCCAGGTTTTCGTTGGGCGAGGACAGCGCCGAGGCCAACACCGCTGGCGTCCGTGTGAACTTCGGTAGGAGCGGCCGAGTCGAAATGGCGCAGAATGGGCGGCGCCGTGAGGAGACGGCGCAAGGTGGTGTATGCGTCGTCGCACGCTGGAGACCACAGTGATAAATCCGCACTTCCAGACAGCAGTTGAGTCAAAGGCGCAGCAATGGACGCAAAGTTGCGAATAAACCGGCGGAAATATGAGCACAAACCCAGGAAGCTGCGCAGGTCTTTGATGGAGGTAGGTTTGGGAAAGTCAACCACAGCACGAAGTTTCGCTGGGTCGGGACTGACGCCCTGCTTAGAGACAACATGACCTAAGATGGTTAATTGACGAGCGGCAAAACGGCATTTTTTTAAGTTCAGCTGCAGGCCGGCGTCAGAGAGGCAGGTCAAGACGTGCTTCAAACGGGAGAGGTGGGTGTCAAAGTCCGGGGAAAAGACCACAATGTCGTCGAGGTAGCAAAGGCATGTCTTCCACTCAAGTCCGCGCAAAATGGTGTCCATCATCCTCTCAAAAGTCGCGGGGGCGTTACAAAGCCCGAAGGGCATCACCGTAAATTCATACAAGCCATCCGGTGTCACAAAGGCGGTTTTGGGACGATCGGCTTCTTTCATAGGAACTTGCCAGTACCCGGAACGCAAATCAAGAGATGAAAAGAGTTCGGCCCCCTGCAAAGAGTCCAGAGCGTCGTCTATGCGCGGGAGGGGTTAGACATCTTTGCGCGTAATCTTATTAAGGCGGCGGTAATCTACACAGAAGCGTATGGAGCCATCCTTCTTTTTGACGAGCACCACAGGCGACGCCCATGGGCTGCTTGAGGGCTGAATGACGCCGCTCTGGAGCATCTTGTCAACTTGGTCTTCAATAACTTGGCGCTCGGCGACAGACACACTATAGGGACGTTGTCGCAGCGGTGCGTGGTCACCTGTGTCGATGGCATGGGTGACAGTGGAAGTTTGGCCCAAGGAGCTTTGATGTGAGTCAAATGATGAGCGAAACTGATTAAGTAAAGTGAGAAGCTGTGCCCTTTGCAGCGCTGGAAGGTTGTCGTCGATGGAGCGAAGGAATGCTTCGGTTGAGGAGGGATCGGGCGCAGCAGTAGGTGGGCTGAGTGCGGCTATGGAGAGGTGCGGCGCGTCGTCCGTCTCTTCGCGGATGAGCAGAGACGCGAATGGTTGTACCGTGCCGAGACATTTACCTAGGCGCAAGGCGTTGGGGAAAGAGAATGGGTTAGACACGAACAGTACGGAGAGGCCAGCGGATATAGTCAGTACAGCGTATGGCAGAGGCAGACACTTGCGGTGCAGAAAGATAGGGGACGGAGTGAAGAGGACAGTGTCGTCGCGAAGAGGGCCGCAAGAGAGGGGTACGAGGACTGAAGAGCAGGGAGGCAGGTCAATGTCTTCGGCAACTAAGGCCTTAACACAGGCACCAGGAGGGGCAGTGTCCAAGACAGCTTCGGGCAGGTGAGAGAACTCGACTTCAGCTCGAGCACAATTGATGATAGCAGCATGGCGCGATAGGAAATCCCAGCCCAGGATAACAGCATGAGAACAGCAGGGCAGTACGACGAATTCGACGGCATAAATGGTCCCCTGGATTACAACGCGAGCGGTACACGCTGCTGACGGCTTGATGTTCTGAGCGCTGGCGGTGCGCAGTGAGAGTCCAGCGATTGGCGTCCTTACTTTTCTTAAAGAACTACACAGCTTTGCGTCCATGACGGAAACGGCAGCACCAGTGTCGACAAGCGCCATGACAGAAACGCCGTCGACGGAAATTTCAATGAGGTTAGCGGCTGACGGATGAGGCCTTTGGAAGTTCGTTGTGGACGCAGTTCTCGCCTCAGGAACTGCGGCGCCTAGTTTTCCTCCTGGTTAGCGGTGGGGCGACGTCGCATAGGCGAAATAGACCGGCGTCGTGGAGAAGAGGGCCGGCGGCTGGAGAGGGTAGAGCGGACCGGCGAGGAAGTACGACTTTGCGGCGGCGCAGCTGGTACAGAGTACTGACTCGGTGGGGGCCAGTACCCAGGAGCTTGGGGAGGAATTTCCACGTCCGGGAGACGACGGCGGCAATGCCGAGCTACATGACCTGGGAGACCACAAAAGAAGCAAATCGGCCGATTGTCCGTTGTGCGCCAGGAATCGCTGACCCTTGGAGTAGGTCGTCGGTAAGCCACTGGCCCTCGCAAATGCGCCGGAGGCGCACTATAGATTGGCGGCTGCGGTCTTGCTACGACATCGGCATATGTCACTGGAGCCGCGACAGGAGGCGGTCTCGCGACGGCTTCGGCATATGTGAGCGGAGCCGCCACAGGTTGTGGTCTGGCGACAACGTCAGCGTATGTCAGCGGAACCGTGACAGGTGGTGACGGATGAGCCGGTGGAAGAGCCTCAGCAACTTGCTCTTGAATTGTATGTCGGAGCGCTGAAGTCAGATATGATGGTCGGTCGTGAGCGCTAGGCAGAAAGGAAAGTTGACGTGCCACTTCTTCCCGCACGAAGTCTTTAATCTGCTGTAGCAGCGAGGGGTCAGGAGCAGGCGTGAGCCCAGCGAGCGACTCAACCTGCTGTGGCCGCTGGCGTGTCAGAATCCGCTGCTTGCGCAACTGCTCAAAGCTTTGACACAGCGTGACGACTTCAGCAACGGTACGCAAGTCGCGCGCTAGAAGCATCTTAAAAGCGTCGTCATCGATGCCTTTCAAGATGTGTTGGATCTTGTCGGCTTCCGACATACGAGCGTTGACCCGCTTGCACAAGTCGACGACATCTTCAATGTAGCTAGTGAAGCTTTCACTAGCCT
This sequence comes from Amblyomma americanum, assembly GCA_030143305.2. Taxonomy (NCBI): domain Eukaryota; kingdom Metazoa; phylum Arthropoda; class Arachnida; order Ixodida; family Ixodidae; genus Amblyomma; species Amblyomma americanum. Next base: position 682 of record JARKHS020034224.1, on the reverse strand, counting down.
GCTGAGATCGTTCACGCAATCGCTGTTCGGCTCGGAGTTGCCGGACAGCCGGTCGACCAAATACGTCTGCAAATTTAGTCTTAAAAATGGACCAGGTTTGAATATCTGCCTCATGGTTGCGATACCAGAGGTTAGCCACACCGGCGAGATAAAAGATGACGTTGTTTAGCTTCGTCACATCGTCCCATTTGTTGTATACGCTCACCCGCTCGTACGATGTGAGCCAATCTTCCACATCGTTCTCGTCAGTCCCGCTGAAAATGGTCGGGTCCCGTTGACGAAGAGAGCCGGCACAGATGACAGCCTGGCCCACTTGTACGGCCTGGTGTTGGACGTCCTCAGGCATCGTGCGCGCCGGGAGAGCACGACTACGGAGCTCCAGGGCCGATGTTTTTACCCGGCTCCTCCACCAAATGTAACGGGGGGTTTGTTACGAGGTACTGGGGCGACGGGAACGGCAACGGCAGCAGTCTGGGATCAGATCGGCAAAAGACACACAAGCGTAGCGCTGGCAAAAACTCTCGAGAACACTGTCACCTCGTCTTCGTCTTTTCAAATCATCAGACGCATCTTCTTCTTTAGCCTTTATATATATATATATATATATATATATATATATATATATATATATATATATATATATGAAGGGAGCCAACAGTCACCGAAACCAAGGTGCATAGGG